>PVHY01017388.1:0-13158 GCA_004024945.1 Uropsilus gracilis
GAAGGAGGGGGAGGGAGGAGAGAGAGAGAGAGGAGAAATAGGAGGTGAAGGAAGAAGGGGAGAAGGAGCAGGGAGGAGGGGAAGGAGAGAGGAAGAGGGGGAGGAAGGAGGGAGGAAGGAAGAGTGGGGATTCTCAGCTTAACCCCTTTGAGGTCTGAGGGTGAGATCAGTCTGGGGGTCCCTGACCTTTGACTGGTGACAGAGACAAGCCCCGTGACACCAGCCCCGGTGTAACCCGCGCGGTCACTCACAGCTGGTTGTTGAGCGTCTGCTGGGAGCGGAAGGTGAAGGACTTCCGACTGTCCACCATCTTCTTGAACTGCTGCCTCAGCTTCCGAAGCTCGGCCTCAGCCAGCTGCTCTTTGGCCTTCTCGGAAAGCTCCGGGAACGCCTCCGAGTCTCTTCTCCAGTACTTCTGCAACCGGGGAGACAGGGCGGCATCGAGCCGCGCGGCTGAGGTGACCGGCTCCAGGGCCGCGGGCAGGTGGCGGGGCTGGGGCGAGGCTGGAGGTGGACGACCACCCTCGGGTGAGTTCGCTGCTTCCCTGCCCCGGGCAAAGCCCGCCCTGGGCTGCCCGGGTGCAGACGAGCCTGGGCCTCATTATTACAGGCTGACGAGGCAGCCCCGCTGTGTGACCTCAGGCGAGTCCCTTGACGTCTCTGAACCTCCAGTCTGTCATCTGAAGGGACTCGCTGAGGTGATGTGTGTGGGGGGACGGTCCGCCAAGAGCGCTCTGGACACGGGCGCCAGCACCTACCTTGGGCATGTTGACAAAATGGCGTCTTCCCGCCTGTCAGACGCCGTCGGGGCTGGAACCAACCAGCGCGTTTCTCCCTTCGCGGCGCCCCGTCCCTGAGGGGGGGAAGCTCAGGCGTGAGGCGCCCCAGTTGGCGGTCACCCAGCGCCGCACCTTCTCCTTCCTCCACCAGTCCCTGGGCCCTCCCTCTGCCCACGCCTTGGCGCCCGAGGCCTACACACAGATGGCTGCCCGCCTGTGAGGAAAGGCTTTTTTTAAGCCATGTTTCTCTGAAACCCGTTCCTCGCACGAGTTATTATTAGGCGCCGGGCAGATGGCCCTGGCTGCCCTCCTGCCCCATGTTCCCATAGAAAAGGGCCCAAATGGCCTCAGGCGTGTGTCTCCTCAGGGGGTTAAAACACAACGTGCCCAGCTTCAGCTTTAATGGGAGGCGTTTCTACAGCTTGTGTTAACTTGAGGCTCTACCTCAGCTGTCATCACACGTGGTAACGACCACATTCTGCCCACAAAACTTCAAGACTCACTGTCCCCCAGCTCTGAGACTTGGAGGTAAACATCCCTGAAGCTGAGACGAATGACTTCACCACCCACCAAGGGTCCTGCCGCACCTAGTTGGAGGGTCAGTGGTGTCAGTCATCAGATCTCAGTCCAGATTCTCTCCCAGTCACTCAACTCCTTGGGAGACTTACCTCAGCTCTCTAGGCCTCAATTTCCTCCTCAGGAGACATTCTAGATGCTACCTCACAGGCTGTTGAGCCTGTAAGGCCCCGAGCCTGACACATGCTAAGTGCTTTTTACAATGACTGATATGATGGGGACTGTTTCGTGTGGGTAGAGGATGAGGGGTTCAAGGGCCAGTCAGAGTGTCAGCTTCCTGGCCAATCCGTTTAACCCCAGAGCCCTGGTCTGAGTGATTAAGGTTGGGCATGTGACCCCCAACTAGTCCAAGCAAAGTATTAGTGGAATTGAGATTTGAACACTGAGAAACCCTCCACTTGAACTTAGGTGAGAGGATGGCAGTGGCTGGCAGCCATCTTGCTTTAGCAGGAAGCCTGAGAATAAAGCTGAGACAAAATGGAGACTGAATATTAGGGACATCACTCAAGCCCGTGGATATAACTAAGCCTAAAGATGGCTCTGTGTCACGCTCATTTATGTTAATATCATCTCTTCAGCAAACAGAGATACATTTTCTAGAGATGAGTGTTCTGTCACTAGCAACCAAATGAGTTGGGTCAAGCTGCAAAACTCCAGCCCCATTGTCTGTGTTATTAGTTCAGGGACGGGTGTGTGACCCTTACTAGTCCAAGCAGAGTAATAGGGGAATCGTTATAATGACCCTCCCAGAGTTACAAGTTCTAAGCTTGCGGCTGTCGGGGTAGGGTCAGTGCCAGGGTAGCAGAAAACGACCAGAACTTGTGTGTCAAACATTGCAGGGAATTCACGGTGGTAAGTCAGCATTCTAAGTAGTAGAAATCCCACCCAGGGTAACACAGTGGGAAATGACGCACAAAGCGGTGACTTATAGTTTGGGTGCTGAAGGATGAATAGGAGTTTACCAAGAAGAAAGAAAATTAGGGAAGTATCTGGATAGAGAGAGCCGCCTGGGCAAAGGCTGAGAGACAAGTGAACAAAAGGCGTGTTCAGAAGATATGGTGTGGTCTACGGTAGGTGGCAGGGGACTGGTAAGGAGGTCTGGGAAAGCCTGTATATCCCTTAAAAGCAAGTATGCAATAAGATCAACCTGAAGGAGGTCAGTTCATCGCCTCCGCAGCAGCCATTTCCCCTTCATGTACCCAAGACTACAGTCCCATCTCCTCATGCACCCGGATGGGGCCCTGTAATGTTTGCTCATGGGGATTTGACTTACAGGGTGAGGGAGGGGGGTGTGGTTTCCAGATCATGACTTTCAAGAAGCGAAGATGACCATTCAACTTTCCTTTCCCCCATCTGACATAGACAAGAGGTAGGCCCATAGGTGAGCAGAACCACAAGACAGGTCCCCCAGTCATCTTGTGGGAGAAGTCACCTGCCAACCACAAACATCCCTGTTGAACTTTTTTTAAAAATGAGAAACATCTGTTGTGGCAAACCGAAGAAATATGGAGATTTGTAACGGCCACTAGCATAGCTCAAAGAATGCCCTACTTCTTCCTTCCTAACGGGACTCTGATTTTGTTCCTCCTCAAAGTGCCCAGTACCAGAGGATGAATCTTGATAGATTCCCACTCATTATGAGAACCTCCCTTCCCTTTGTCAATGACTGGTCAAGGATGGACCTGTGACCTAGATCTGGTCAATGAGAAATAAGGAGAAATCTGTTTCTATCCCTTTATGACAAAAAGGACTTGCCTGTGTTCCCTTCTTGTCTTGATTTTGGGAATTATTGTGAAGGTGTAATGGCTGGTGCGGAGGCAACCACTCTGTGACCAGGAGGGAAAATATCAGAGTCACATAGAGGAGAGAAAAGAAGATCTTCTTGTTATGTGAAATAGTTCACTATTGTGGAAGGCACTCTTGCCGAACATTTTGTTCGTTGCAATCTAGATCATCTCTGTCTTACATGATTCAACACCTTGAGAATGATTCTTAAGCTGATGGGTGACAGGACTACAGTGGTTGACAACGTAGGAACCTCTTATTTTTCCCTGACATGATTTGAGAACCAACTGAATTTTGGTAAATCATACTGAAGGAAAATCAAGTGTTGGGAATTCCCAAAGACAGGCAAGTGGTATAAAGTTGTTGGTTCCTTAGCTTGATTCCTAAGGAACCCTCAAAGCTGAAGCAAAAGCCACAGCAGGATTTACCTGACGATTAGGATTCAGGCAGATAATACTCACTGGGCTGTTACCAACTATAGGCTGTTGTGTGACTCTAATTTCCTATCATCTAGATGTTTTTTTGTTTTTTTTTTTTTTTTTTTTTTTTTTTTTTTTGAGACTAGGTCTTGCTATTTTTGCCCGTGGAACCGCAGGCTCTTGTTGCCTGGGGTACCACGGACTCAAGCAATCCCCAGCCTCAGCTTCCCAGGTAGGTGGGATTACAGGCGCACGCTACCACGCCCAGCTATTTTTTTTGGAACTAGGTCTCGCTACGGGCCCCAGGCAGGACTCGAAGCGCGATCCCTAGCCCCGGCCACTTCATAGGCTGAAGCTTACAGGCACGAGCCACCGTGCCCGGCCCCTATTGTCTATCTGGTTAAAGGCCCTTTGGTTCCTGAGTAGACCTGCAGTGCCCCTTTTAAAAAGCAACAATCAGGTCCACCTGACATTCACTTGACAGCATTATTCACCTCACTGGACCCCAGTTTCTTCTCTGCACAATGGGGATACCCATACCCACCTCTCCAAAATAATGGATATAAATCACTTAGCTTAGGCTGTGCACCCAACAGGTGTTTTGATGAATGCAGTCGCTCTGTGAATAAGGATTTTCAAGTCTTAGTTTAGCTTGCCCTGGAGCTCACTGACCGAATTGTGTGTTCCCAGGAACTGAAGACTCCCTCAGCTTCTATGTTTCTGCTGACTCATCTTGACTAAGAAAGGGCAATTTTCACCCCCGTGGACATGGGCTTCCAGAGACTGACACAGGCCTCTTCCTTTCTGTCAGTGCCCCCGGGCCAGTGCCACTCTGTTTCCTGGAAACAGATCCACCTCCATTCTCAGAACTGGGCCTTCAGAGACACCCCATCCCCCCAGGTATGCGGCCCCTAGTTCACCACCATCTTTCATCTAGGGGTCTGAAGGCCCTGGACCACACCACAGATTCAACCTGCCTCGGCTCTGTTTAGCACATAGTGTTTTAAGAGGTCGGTGGGGTTTGCACCCGCTCTCCTGCTGCAGACTCCACTCCTCCCTACTGCCTAACCCCTCCCCATAATTACCACATCCTCTGGAACCAGCAGCCATTTAAGTCTGAGAGGAACTCCTGGGAGGGGTCTCCAAGCCGATCACTTCCGGGAAGGGGTGTGGGGGGTAGGAAGTACAGAGCAGCCCGGGCCAGGTGGGAAGCAGCAGGCAAAGGCCACGTGCTCCCTGGCCTCAGCCTCCCCACTACTGTGTGCAAAGTCCCCAGCACACAGCATACTTTCAGCAAACGCTGTGCTAGTACTGCCGGGAGGGCGGGGGACCATCTCTACCATCTCCTATTTAATTAGCCAGGCCAGGGAAACCGGGCTGAATTCTAAGAATCTGCCTTTTAAGGAAAAGCCTGACTCATGCATTCTCTGCAGGGCTCTCGGGACAGGCCACCGCGGGGATTATAAATGCAGGGCGAAGAAGGGGCTGCATGACCTGGTGGAAGGTTAAATAAATGCTGGGCTTTAGCCAAGCCAGGGAGCAGAAACACAAACTTTTAATTGGTCTTGTTAGGCGGGGTGTTGGAGGTTAAGGACGGGGGCTGGACTTTCTCGATGTTATTTTACACTGTAATTAACTCGTGTTTCATTGAGGGAGAAGCCTGAGACTTTCCAGAATGAAGGTAATTGAGAGTTTGAAGGGGGATGGGGGGAGATGGGGGGCAGTGGCAGAGACACCGCGCCTTTGCTTTTCTCCAGCAGGGGGCGCGATGGAGCGGCAGGTGCATGCCCCCAGCAGGTGAAACTTACCTGGGTGGGCCGACCGCGACTCCGTCGGCGCAGGGGTGACCACTTGCAGCGCGCGCGCTGCGCCACCCGCCAGTTCCACGTCTGGGCGCCCTCGGACCTCTGGAACGGGCGCCTTTGTGACCCGCGCACGCGGGACGTTCTCCCCTGGAAGGCGCCGGCCCTGGGTGGGAACCAGAGCCGCCCGTGGGAGGAAAGCTTTGGGAGGTGGTGGCTGCAAACTCAGGGGTCCCTTACCCGACTAGCGGGACCTCCTGACGCTGAAAAAGGACCTCTGACTCGGCCAGTGCTCCCACCCCCTGGTTCAACCACTGGCCACTGTCGTCCCTCCTCCCTTGCCCCCTCCAGTCCCTCTTTCTTACAGTGCCCCGCCGTGTGCGGCTAAGCAGACGTCATGGAATCCGGTTTTTCCTAGCAAGAAAGAAGCGATTTATTTTTTTTTACAGGGTTTTGGAATGAATATTTTTATTCAAAACAACTTCTTACAAACATGGTTTTTAATTTTTTTATTGGCTGTGCACACACATACACATATATGTAATCATATGTAATCATATATGTAATCATCATTGTCTACCCCGAGGTTCTCCCATCACCTTGTCTCCCGTGAACTGTCTTAATCTCTTGTGCCCTCCCCCTCCCCGTTTTTGCCTTCCTCCCTCTCTCCTGCTCTCTGCTTAGTTCTGTAGGCAGCTTTAACGTTTTCTTGTCCGTTTGTTTGTTTGTTCTCCCTATATTCCTCATATATTGAAACCATCCCATATTTCTCTTCTTCTTTCTGGCACAAAAACATTAATTCAAAGAGACACCTGTACCCAGATGTTTTTCGCAGCACTATTCACAATTGCCAAGCTATGGAAACAACCCAAATGCCCCCAAACTGACGAATGGCTGAAAAAGAGGTGGCATATTGACACAATGGATTATTATTCATCAATCAAAGAAGACAAACATGTCGTTCGCAGCAACATGGATGGAGCTAGAAAGAAGCAATTTAAGAGAAAACTAACTCCACTGGCATCGCTTTTCTTCCGGATCACCCCTTCCACCCTCTGTGATCAGGACTGGTGAGACCTAGGTCACCAGTGGCTTGAGGGAAGTGCACTTTTTCCTGGCCTAACCCACTTGGCTGGTTTAAACATAAAGGTCTTTCATGCAAACAGCCCTGAAACACAAACCAACCACTTCCTCTGGGACTTGAATGGAGAAATGGCACATCGCTGGGGGGAAACGATGGGGGCTCCTGGTTTTCTAGGTGAGTTTTGATGCTATGTGATTTGCAGCCCCGCCAGGCTAAGCTCCTGTCTCTTAACCCTAAACACTTAGACCAGGATGTGTTTTAGAACTTACCACTTTGTTTGTTTGTTTGTTTGTTTGTTTGTTTGTTTGTTTAAGAAAGGTAATATAGGTCCTGAGGAAGTATGTGGTCCTGGCATGCTGGCAGCCATTTTGTGACCATGAGGGAAGTTCATGTGACAGTATCTTGTTATGGGCCCTGGGCCATGCACGTGTTCAATGGACTTTTCTGCAAGGAAACATATGAATATTCATGCGCAAGGAATAAATAAAGATTATGAGCGGCTCCACTTCAGGCCTTGATGATTCACACAAAAGTATTTGGGGATGTGTTACCATCCTCATTTTACAGATGAGGAAACTGAGGCTTTGAGAAACAGTGGCTTTTGCAGTAAGCGGCAGAGACAGGATTTGAACCCAGGTCAGCGTCTCTCTAAAATCCTATCCTTTCCCAACCCCAGTGAAACCAAAGCCCTAAGCCTCAGCAGTTCTGGAAAGGGAGAACGGCCATCTCACTGATATTTGAAGGCCCGTCCCCGCTCCCAGCTCCATACATAGCCCCGTGACTCATACATTTCAAGTGTCAGCCACCGAAAAATGATTAAGTTCAATTAGGTTCAGGACTTGTTAAAAATAGACTTTCCTCCAAGAGTTTACTCTCCCTGCCTTTGTGGGTACAGAGCACTGCAGCCCCACGCAGAGAAGTTGCAAGGGTTTTTAAATTAGAATCTGCCAGAATTGATTCTGCCGAAGGGATCTTCGGCTGCCTTGGCGCGGCTTGGAGCAAGCGAGGTGTCAGCGTGCCAGGGCCAACGAGCTGGCGCTGAGGCGTGTTGGCAGCAGCAGCGTCTACAGAATGCAGGAGGAAATGAGTGTCAGGCTGGCCACGGCGGGTGGCAGAGGCCTTGACCACAAGCCCGGAAGTCACGACCAGGGGCTCTGAGTGGCAGGATCAGAGATCCTCTGGGAAGAACTCGTAATGATAGGAGGGGCGGGGGGGGCTCCCCAGATCTGTTCCCCTGGCCCCTGTCCTTCCTCCATCCTGACTTGTTCAGAGAAGCCTCCTCTCCCATCTGCAGCCGGAGATGCTGGTTTTCACCTCCAGGCCCGAGCTCCCTGACCCCAAGCCCATGGCGCCCATCCCCGCCTCAAGGTTGAGACAATCTGCCCCTCTACCCCTGCCCATGCTCTGGGAGAAGCCCTTTTCATAATGCCCTTTGCCCCATCTGACCCGGATTCCATGCTCTTTTTCTTTTTTTGGAGACTAGATCTCACTATGTTGCCCAGGGTAGTCCTGATTCCACAGACTCAAGCAATCCTCAGCCTCCCAGGTAGCTGGGATGACAGGCGCGCACCACCATACCCAGCTATATTTTTTTGGAACTAGGTCTCGCTATGTGTCCCCGGCGGGACTCAAACCTCAATCCCTGGCCCCAGCCGCAGCTTCCTAGGCTGCCGCCTACAGGCATGCGCCACCACCCCCCGCCACTTTTTTTTTTTTTTTTTTTTGAGACCAGGTCTCTCACTATGTTGCCCAGGGTAATCCTGATCCCACGGACTCAAGCGATCCCCAGCCTCAGCCTCCCAGGTAGCTGGGATTATAGGTGCCTGCCACCACGCCCGGCTGCTTTTTTTGAGACTAGGTCTTGCTGTGTTGCCCGGGGTAGTCTCGAACCCACAAACTCAAGCGATCCCTGGCCTCGTGCCTCCCAGCGCTTGGATTACAGGCGCATACACCACGCCCAGCTTGGGTCCCGTTTTCTTCTGGGTCCTTGGCCACATGCCCATGATGGCACGGGTAAGCCATGGGACCCAGGGTAACCCTGACCTGGAGGGGGATCCCGAGGGCAGAGGGATCGGAGAGGAGCTGGCACTAATTGCAACTTGGGGGCGGAGCCAAAGGTGCCCACCTTTGCAAGGAGCTGACCGTAGCCCTGGCCCTGCCTTCCGTGTGGCCCCCCCATCACGGCCCCAGCCTCCGGGGCGCAGGGTGGGGGTCCGGGCGCTGCAGCACTCGCTGAGGCAGGGAGGGCAGGAGGGGAAGCGATGACCCTGCCGGCCACCACCTGCAGCGTGATGAGCAGGTGCAGCGTGAGGACCTGAGGTGGCCTGGAGCCCCGTGACCCGGAACCACAGCCCAGGGCCTGGACAGACGACCCGTGACCAAGTCAGCTTTGACCGGTCCGCAGCCCAGCTTCTTTGGGCATCTGCCTCGTGCTGGCTTCACCACATCGGGCCTTGTGCTCCCACCCGTGCCAGCCCGCCCGGAACCCCAGGGCATGGAAAGGGCCTAGAAACCCTCCACTCCCTTTTAGGGGTGCTCAGCCCCGGGATGTGAATCTGCTGAGTCAGCACCGGTGCTGCTACACCTGCTTCTGGGGTCCTCGCCCCTGAGTGCCCGCCGACACCACGAGCAGCTGGCGATGGGGGGAGGCAGCAGCGACCGGGTCCCCACGGCCCGCATGCCCCCCCGCCCCCCTGCTCTGGGGAAAGAGTATCTGTCTGGCCTCTTCAAGGAAACGGAGACCCCAGCGCAGCGGATGCCCCACCTGTCTCCCCCACGTTCGCTCTCTGCTTCCTCCTCCTCTGTGTCGGGGACGGTGGGGGACGGACTGGGAAGGCCGCCCCTGGCCTGGGCGCTGCTGTGCCAGTTCCTGCCCAAGGCTGCAGGCGGGCAGCTGAGAGCAGCTCCCCTTCCACCCCCCGCCCCCCAGCAACCTGGTGCCCCAGCCCACCCTGCCCTGCTGTGAGGGGCCAGGGAGGGCAAGAAGCGGCCTCCTCGGCCCCTCCAGGCTGGGTGCCAGCTGACTGCAGCTTTAAGTGGGCACTCGGGGCACGAGGATCCCAGGGCTGGCAGAAGCAGGTGTAGCAGCACCGGTGCTGACTCAGCAGATTCACATCCCGGGGTTGAGCGCCCCCAACAGGGAGTGGAGGGTTTCTAGCCCCCTTCCATGCCCTGGGGTTCCGGGCGGGCTGGCACGGGTGGGAGCACAAGGCCCGATGTGGTGAAGCCAGAACAAGGCAGATGCCAGGAGAAACTGTGCTGCAAACTGGTAAACTGAGTCAGCTGGAGCGATGGGGGGGGTGTCTCTCCAGACCCCTGGGCTGCATTTCTCAGGTCCCTGGGCCTCAGCAGACTTGAGGTCACCCTGCTTCACAGGGGGCCCCCACTGGTAAGAACAGAAAAGAAGCCTAACGTGGGGTCCTGTGTACCCGCACCCCGCCCAGGCTTAACCCCGTGGCTGCCTTGGCCTAACCCGGAAGCGGTTCCTCAACTCGGATTTTCTTTTGTTTTTACAATTTTATTATTTTTAAATTGATTGCACATATATGCACACACATACGGATGTTTTACCTCATTGTCTACCCCGGGGTTCTCCCACCACCTTATCACCGGAGAACGATCATCACCTTTTGGGCCCATCCATCCCCTGTTCCCCCCTCCCCCTCTCTTGCTCTCTGCGTCAGTTCTGCTGGCAGTTTTAAATGTTTCTTGCCCGTTTGTTTTCTCTCTGGCCCTCACGTAGGTGAGACCATCCCGTATTTCTGTTTTTCTTTCCGGCTTATTTCTGCTAGCACGATTCCTTCTAGCTCCATCCATGTTGCCACCAATGACAGATGTTTGTCTTTTTGATGGCTGAATAATATTCCACTGTCAGCTTGGATTTTCTAGTTGCTCAGGTGAGGGCATCTGTTGCCTCCCAGGAGGGTGGCTGTGCCTGAGGTCATCTCTTCACTGGCCAATGACCTTGCCCGCCCACTACCCCGGGCATCAAGCAGGTCACCAAACACAGGTGGGAAAAGCCACCAGGCTGTGGCATACCAGCCCCCCCAGGCGTGAGCTGGTAAATGGCAGCTGTCAGCTGCCCAGTTGTGGCTTTGTGGCTTCTTGTTGAGACCCTGTTGTGGGGTGCCTGGGGCCCGGTGGGGTGTCAACAGCCAGAGCGGGAGAAAAGGCCAGAGAGAAAAAAGGCCCAGGCGCTGGCTAACCCTGCTGGGTGGACGAACTAAGCCTGGAGCTGCCCCTTAAGGCTCCGTGTTATGTCAGGTGGATGCCGCGTCGCTTAAGGCTCTGTGATTTGTCGCTGGTGAGCGGGAGGATCCTGGGAGGTCTCCGTGCTAAGCCTGTCTCTATATTCACGGCTTTGATTTCTGGAGTTTGGCTGACACTGACTCACCCTCCCAAGGTCGGCTAGCTCTCCCCAGAGCCCGCTTTTCAGACGCAGACCAGTCACACCCCCAGCTGCCTCCTCTATCCAGCAAGGCCACCAAGCCTGGCCTCATCACCCTAGGGCCAGGCGCCAGGCTGGGGGGCCAGATCCTGCTTAATCAGTCAGTCTTCTTAATCAGTCAGTCCTCTGCTTCTCAGCCAACGCGCCCTGCCTTGCTGGCTGTGCGGAATCACAACGCTCCTGTTCCCTGTTCCCTCCCGCTCCCTCCCCAAATGCCCCCCCCCTCATGAAAGGACAGAAAATGTGTCTAAGGGTCTGAGGGTCTCATCCTGCTTTTTCATCCTGTCCCCCAGGGGAGGAGGGAAAGCCTGGCCGCAGCTTGACTGGCATTTCACCTTTGACCCCGTTCTCCCATTCTAAGCCTCTGAGAATCTCCGGGGTGATGGACGTGGCCTTGGATTTAGTGAGGTGCTCTGGGTGGGCTCCTGAAGGGAGGTTCCCAGAGATGAAGGTCCCCAGAGACGAGGCCTGGCGCGTGCTCAGCGTTTTCATAGGGTCCTCCTTCTCCAGCAGGCCCGGGGACCGGGGCTGGGCGTGGGCTCCCAATCACCCGTGTGGGGGTGCTGATGAAGAGCTCGGGGTGCAGTGTGTGGACACGAAAGCTTCCCCCCACCCCCCGACACACACACCCTGTCCTACACACCTGGCTGAAGCCCCTGGTTCCACAGCTGCTCTAGCAAGTCACTGAACCCAGGAAGGAGGCGCTCTGGGACCCTGGCTGCTGCCAGATCCAGCAGGAGGGTGGGAGGCTGAGTGCCAGTACTTCGGCTGGCTCCCCAAGTGTGGGGGGGGCAGTCTCCGGGCCTGAGCCCCTCCCCCCTAAAACCGGACACCACCTCCAGGTAGACGGCCAGAGTTGAATGAAATCACAAAGCACTCAGCTGGGGTCACAGAGAGTTGCTGGGTGTGGGGAGCCCCACCCGTGGGGTAGCCCAAGTGCTGGGGGGGGGATGCTGGAGGGGAGGAGGCATCCTTAGACCCAGGGGTGCACCTGCTGTTCTAGGGGTCCCACATTTCCGCAGGTGTGTCTCACTATATGGCATCAGAACCAACTCCGGGTAACTTGAAATAGGCCCCAACACAGTGCCTGGGCCTCGGGGGGCTGAGGGATAGGCCAGCACTGCTACTGGGGAGAAGATGAAAAAGCCCACACCCCGAGGGGCTCATTTTCTGACTGGGGAAGCCACGTCTTGGGGCCCAAGACCGGGGCCCGGTGCCCGCGTGTTCGTGTTCTCTGCATTCCAGGGATGTTCCACCTGCAGAACCCCGAGCCAGGCCGGGCGCCGCGAGCCAGGCAGCTGGCGGGTGGGGACCAGGGGCTGAGGCCAGCGATGCCAATGGCCAGTCAAGCGGTGGGCCATGGGGCAGAGGGCAGAACCCTGGAGAATATTCTGGAAGGTTCTGGAAGATAGACCCTCTCACCTTGGCTGGGGAGCAAGATCTGCCCGTTAAAGAGCCTGAATTCATCTGAATACCTACCTCTCCTAGTTCCCCTCCCTGGTTCCACTCCCAGGATTCTAGAATGTGATCAGGAGGAGAGCTCCCCCCAGTTCTCCCAGCTTCTCCCCCTCCCCCCCAAAGGGCAGCTTGGGTGGTTCTGGTTTCTGGAGTCCAGTTGGAGAACACATCTGAGCTTTGCCTCTTAGAGCTCCGTGACCTTGGCAAGTAAGTCACTTGCCCCTCCCTGTGCTTCAGTCTCTCCTGAGAAATGGTAGCTACCGGCCTCATAGACACCCCAAAAGTTGGTGCCGAGGCTGATGCATGGTAAACACGCGGCAACTTGCTGGTTATTATTACATGAGATTGTCAAATGCAGACGGCGAGTAAGAGGCGGAGGCAGAACCCGAGTCCAAACCCAGCCTGCCTGGTTCTGTTCGCCACAAGGCGGCAGCCCTACATGTTACCTGCCCCATGAGAAAGGTGTGAACCTTCACGAAGCCCGTACCCCAGTTTTTTCCTTTTTGTCTTTTTTTAACCGAGTACATAGATGCACTTTACATCATTATGTACGTACCCCAATTTTGCCTCACTCCTCTGAGGCCCCTTAGGGCTTTGCTTTCTGACACGCTCATGCCAGGGGCCTCAACTGCAAAGGCTGCTTTTCTAAATGACCCCAGTGAGCCAGGCGGAGGCCACCAGGAGCAACCTTCATTTTCTGGGTCCTAGGCTTTCTTGAAAATTGTCCTTTCCTCGGAGAGATTTCCATTAATCCCCTTATCCAACAGCTCAGGGCCAGCTGGGCTGAGAGGCCACCTGCTTCAGTCTA
>PVHY01017388.1:13258-31628 GCA_004024945.1 Uropsilus gracilis
CACCCCCCTCCTCCCCCCTCCCCCCCACCCTTCAGTCTCCTCCCTGCCCTGACTCTGCATCATTTGCTAGTCCCCTCAGATTCCACGTAGTCCCAGAAAATTAAAGCCGATCAAGTCCACAGTCAGCGAATTAAAGACGTTGCAAGCTGCCAGAATATTCTGAAACAATGCCACTCACAAACATCTGTTGGGCTTCTCTTCTTCTGGTAAGAGCATCCCGATTCCCCTCTATCAGCCCAGCCTTGCCCCTCTCTGCAGGGGATCCCCAGTTCCCAATTCAGTAAATCAGTGGTGACAGGAGGGTAGGCAGGGTTCCAGAATGGGACTCAACGCCCGCTTCCGCCTATCCAAGAAGTGAGTGGAGGTTTGGGGGGAGACAACAGGCTAGAGAGCATGCAGGCTCTGGATGAAAAGAGAATGGATTCAGAAAAAAAGATGGGGCAAGATAGAGGAAGAAAGCCGGGCATGGTGGCACGTGCCTTTAATCGCAGCCTACAGAAGCGAGACTGAGACTAGGAATTGCTTGTGTCTGCGGGTTTGAGACCCGCCTGGGGCAACATAGTGAGACCTAGTCTCAAAAAATAATCCCAGCAACCTGAGAGGCTGGGAGAGGCTGGGCATCGCTTGAGTCTGTGGTGCCTGGGGCAACATGAGCCTGTGGTTCCCTGGGCAACAAAGTGAAACCTAGTCTCAAAATAAACAAATAGTTGATTAAAAAGATAGAGAAAGAAAGAGATGAGGTGGGCTGATAGAGGAGGCCCATGTGGCCAGGCTGGGTAGAAGCCCCCTGCAAGAGTGAGCTGTGGTGGCCAGGAGCCATGGTGAGTGGCTGGCAGAAGAGTAGCTGGTGTGGAGAGCATGGCACCGCAGCAAAGTGGCATGGAAAGCTGGTACCTGGAGATGGCCAGGAATTTGGGAAGCTGATTTGGGGTCAGCATGTGTTGGAAAAGTTTGAGGAGCCTTGGAGAAGCCACAGCTCAGAACACTGGAAAGAGAAGAGGCAAAGAGAAGATGAAAAAGAAAGACTGGACTTTGCAGGGTGCCTGCCTCAGGTTTGGAGGGACAAAGGGGCACCATCTTGGACATGTGTTTGGGACTTTTAAACTAAATGCTAACTGGGGTAAAATAACTGGCCATTTGTGGCACTGAGGACTTTTGTTTCCCTGGTTAAGTTTCCTCGTTAATAAAATCCTATTTATTTAAATTTAAAAAGATAAAAGAGAATGGATTCAAATCCTGCGGACACCTCTTACTTAGCTGTGACCTGTGTGACAACCTCTCTGGGACTGTTTCCTCCCCGCCGCCAGGTGGCACAACTCCAGGAGACAACATTCCATCAGAACAACAGGGGGCGCCACTTACACAGACTACTGAGTGAGTGGGAGGCCTGTAAGGATGATGCTGACAGAACTCGGGCCCCCAGGGCATTTTCATTGGGGTCTCCTGCAGCATAAAGGAGCACTCAGGAATCACCCCACTAACCTATTACAGAAGGGGACACCGAGAGTCCGAAAGGTCAACTGTTTTGTCCCAGGTCTCACATTAAGTAAGAGAAGGTGTCACTAGGTCTTGCTATTTTGCCCAGGGTAGTCCCAATCCCGCGGACTCAAGGGATCCCCAGCCTCAGCCTCCCAGGTAGCTGGGATTACAAGTGCCTGCCACCACACCCAGCTGCTTTTTCAAGACCAGGCCTCGCTATGTTGCCCGGGGTAGTCTCGAACCCACAGACTCAAGCGATCCCTGGCCTCTTGCCTCCCAGCACTTGGACTACAGGTGCGCGCCACCACGCCCAGCTATTTTTGAGACTAGGTCTCACTATGTTGCCCCAGGCAGGTCTCGAACCCACAGACTCAAGCAATTCCCAGTCTCAGCCTCCCATGACTGGGATTGAAGGCGTGCACCACTGAGCCCGGCCCTTTGAATCCATTGTCTTTTCATCCAGAACCTGCATACTCTCTAGCCAGCTGTCTCCCCCCAAACCTCCACTCTCTTCTTGGATGCCACCCACTTCCTAACAGCTACTTCACCCTACTCCCCTCAAGACACATTTCCAAGGAATTTTCCCTCTAGTGCAAATGTTGTCTCCTGCTGCTCCTCATCTACCTTTGCAGAAACCCATGCAGACCCTCACCTCTTTCTTAGCAGCCGCTAGGCCATTGTAAATGCTTCTTCTATTATCACAAGGTTCAGACATGCCAAACACTGTTTCCCTATAGCACTGACTCCATAGCAGACATCACTAATCGATCCTGTCACTTTTCCACATCAATCCAGTACCAGCAATCTAGGTGGCCAGCCATTACTTGCAGATTCAAGAAATCTGTTTAGAATAAACCACATTTGTTATTCCTTCTGGAGAGTGTAAACCCCTTGAGAGCAAAGGTCAAATCTTAGTCCTGCCGCCTCCCTGCTCCAGAATGGCAGTCAGTTCTCATTTATTAATGACTCAGGAATTTTTTCTGAATGAACAAGTCTGGCTTTCCTTCTTACCTGCAAGTGAGCTTGGGCGAGTCCCTCCATCTTTCCAGTGTCAAATAGAAATGGAAGCTCATGCCGGGTGCAGTGCACACACCTTTAATCCCAGCCTTGGTAGGCCGAATCCACGGGTTCAGGACTACCCCAGGCAACACAGCAAGACCTAGTCTCTTAAAAAAACAAAAAACAAAAACAAACAAGCGAAAAAAAGCAACACAAAAATGGAAGCTCAAAAAAACACAGGATTTGCCCAAGGTCACACACAGCTGGTAAAAAAGAGGGACAAAATCATGTCAAACAGAAACAGTGAGACTTCTTTGTATGCATCACTGTGGCTCCATTGAACTTCTTCCCACACTCAGTAATGCCAGACTTATTTGTGTGAGAAGGAATTGCTTCTGCTCCCCGATTCTAGGCTTGCACACACTGCTCCCTGGGGCTCTCCGACCAGAACCCTTCCTTGATGTAAGAACACAGAAGGAGCAGAAAAGCTCCGAATACTGGTCACAGACTTGTGAGGATGTACCCTCTGGAATATGGGGGCAGAGGAACAGAGAACTTTCCAGAACCCTGGGCTGCACTCAGAAGCTGTGAGACCGTGTTCTTGAGATCCCAGTTTGCCAGCTAAGAGGCCGAGGTTAGAAGGCCGATCTCAAAGATCTCTCTGACAGTCTAAGCTGTCTTCTCCTGCCTCCTCCCTGTGGGCCAAAGCAAGCAGGTGGGGCCATGTTATATAAGGAGCTTCTCATTGGCATGAGATCCTGGGCTGCGGGAAGACGGGGACCCAGGAGGTTGGGTCCTGGGTCCTGCACAGGTCACATCTTGGGGCTCTCACCGGCCGTGGTCACCGGTGGACTCTACCCTAGCCTAGGCCTCAGTTCTCCCTCCCTCTTTCCTTCTTTTTTTTTTTTTTTTAGAGACTAGGTCTTGCTGTGTTGCCCAGGGCTCTCGAACCCACAGACTCAAGTGATTCCTAACCTCAGCCTCTCAGTGGTTTGGATGATAGGCGCATGCCACTGTGCCCTGCTTCCTCTTTCCTTCTGGTCCTAACCCACCAGTTGAAAACATCAACCATGGAGCCATGGATTCAAACCCCAGCTCCATTTCTTCCCAGCTGTGGGCTTTGAGCAAGTTGCTTCAACTCTCTTTGCCTCAGTTTTCTCATCTACAAATGGGAGATAATAATAGTTCCAACCCTCACATGTGGTCTCACAGCCCCTGTCCTCTCCTACAGCCCAGGATGGAGTTAACTATTAATGAACTAATGATGGAGTTCATTATTAATTATCATTGGGTTAAGCACTATGAAAAACCACGAGTGCATTTAAAGTGGGTCCCCAAACTTTTTTTTTCCCCAAAAGGCAGGGACTTCCTTGTTTCCCAGGGACAGTGGGAGTTTGCAACTATAGTGCTAGTGTTTGCACATTTATTGTCTCCTCACCAGAAGGGCTGGATTATATGTATTTTATTTACTCCTATTATCTAGTTTGGGGAGATACTCAGTAATTATGCTTGGACCGGATGTAGGAGTGTATTGATATCAGTTACTGAGAGGGTGGATAAGCATCAACCAAGTGAACAGGTCACCACACAGTAGCTGCTTGTACTGTAACCATTCCTGTAACCATGTCACTGGTAAGGGAAGGCATTCGGCTCACCAATCTGCATAGGTTCTTTGTTGGTTTTAGCAGTTACAGACATACCAGGTAGGGGAGGGCCAGGGCTGGGGATACCAGGAGGCAGGCGAACCCCCACCCTTAGGAATCTTGACTTTCTCTGGGCTCTGGTTCTTGCTCTCCCTCTCGCTCTCCCTCTCCCTCTCGCTCTCCTCCCCTGCCCTTTCTAGCATGCATGCTCTCAGGATGAAGCCACCTGTCTATTGCCTTCTCCCACACCCAGGTGTGTCCACTCACACATGCGCAGTCATAGGGAGGTCCAGTACTACAGGTGCTGGTTATACAGGCTAATGGAGGAAAAGGCCTGGCTAATTCACTTACCCTACAATGCATATAACTTCCACTTCTTACCACTTACCCATTTAGAGCATCAAATCCAGAGCTTTATAGCATGCTGTCTGGTGAGGACATAATGCCTGAGGAAATGGCAACCTTTTTGGCAGCATGAGGAAACAGGGAAAAAGGCAGTATGCTGAAGATGAGAGGTCATGTTGATAGAGAAAACCTGGGTCCCTGATAACATCGTTGAACTGCTGAATCACACTGCCCATCCCACTTCTCCTGAACTTGCCTCCTCCTCAAAGCCCTCCCCTGCCCATCCTCCCAGCACCTGTATTCTGAGATGTGACAAAAGAATATAGTGTTATTTAAAAATTGACTCCTAGCTAAAGCTAACAAACTGACAACAGAACTACAGCATACAGCAAGGAAAGGGGAGGGGAAATGGGCAGAATCGGGGGAGGGATGAGCACAAAGCATCATGATCATGATTCATAGGCGATCTGGTGGTCAGAGAAATTTGGGGTCTGTAACAATGTAAGAAAAAAATACATATGATCAATAAAAAATTAAGTTAAAAAATAAACTCCTTGCCCAAAAATGAGTTGCTCTGTGGGCTGTGTGGGTAATACTTTGGGAAAGGAAAGAGCCAGAAGGAGAGTGGGCCGGTTCAGAGCTCTGCAAGATAGGGTGGAATCCCAGCTTGGCCACTGCGTTTGATATTGAAGTCAGGTCAATAAACAAAAACAGTTTAAAGAAGAAGCTGCTTGTTTGTTTCTCTCTGATGAAAACGTCAAGGTCGAACCTGGTCATGATGTTCCACAGCAAGAGGAGCCCGGGATCCACTCAGTCAAATGCAGCTCCAATCAGGGCGCCATCTTACAATCCAAGATGGCGGCATTTGTATTCCAGACATGAGGTAAGAGAAGAGCAAGGACGCAAACAGAGAGTACATCTGCCATCTCTTAGACATCTCCAGCCCCCTCATTTCCTTTCACTGTAATTCAGCCTAACGTCCACACCCCCAAGTGAAGGAGGCTGGGGCATTCCAGGCGGCCATGTTCTCTGCTAAAAATGGGACTCCTTTTCCTTTAGAGGAGGGAAACTTTGAAGTTGGGACCCCAATATGGACAGTATTAAAATTTAGACATTGATGCCATTAGCTGTGTCTGAAAAGCACAGAGGTAAAAGAGGTCTAAACAGGAAGGGTACTTTTATTTTGCTGCAAATCCCAGGTGGGGAAGAGAAATGTATCACCTAGAGAGTGTGTAGAGGGAAACTGGACCCTTTGACTTTTGGGGGGAAAAAAGAGAAAGAGGGGGATAAAAAAGAAAGGAGCAGAGACAGAGAAGGACTTTCGGGAAGGAGAAACTAGAATGGTGGGCTGGTAGCCCAAGTGACCAGGCTGGGCAGAAGCCCCCTGGCAGAGTGAGCTGGAGGTGGTGAGGAGCCATGGTGGCCAGCAGAAGAGTAGCCAGTGTGGAGAGTGTGACACCGCAGCAAGGTGGCACAGTGAGCTGGTACCTGGAGGTGGCCAAGGGTTTGGAAAACTGATTTGTGCATCAGCAATTGTGAAAGAAGTTTGAAGAACCTTGGAGAAGCGGAGCAGCACGAAATGTTGGAGAAGAAGCAAAGAGACGACGCTGGAGAAAGACTGGACTTTGCAGAGTGCCTGCCTCAGGTGTGGAGGGGCAGAGGGCGCCATCTTGGACATGTGTCTTTGGGAGCTTTGGGACTGAAATGGTGACTGGGGTCAGATAACTGGCCACTTGTGGCTTTGAGGCTTTTTGTTTTCCCGGTTGAATTCCCTTGTTAATAAACCCTGTCGTTAACCTGTGTTTGACTGGCAACTGCTACACGCACGTGGTACCAATCTGAGGAAACCTGGGTGGTAAAAGCTGCATTTTAAATGTGACCTCTTGGTTGGAGGCTTTTGCCCATTTTGACCCGATTTCAGAATGGATGCTGGAGGACGCACACCATCTTTGCCACACTTTCCCAGGCCTCCATTTCCTCTTCTGCAAACAGATCTGCTTCCTAAGTTCCTGGTGATAATTAACTTAATGAGAGGAAAGGGACTAGTAAGTTGGCAATCCATGTCCATGTCCGCCATTAAACGATGACGAGAAAACATCCTGAGAGCTAATAAACGGGAAGAAAAAGAAGTCAGTGTTTTCCTTGCCAAGTGGGGGCACGTCCGTTCACACAGCCTCACCAGCCAAGTACACGTGGGCCACCCCACCCTTGGGGGCTGCCCAGGCCAGAGCACCTCCCCGGCCACAGAGGGGTCAGAAGCAAATCAGTGTCTCCCTCCGCCTCCAGGAAGCGAGTCTGAGATCTCCCAAACGATTCTGTGCCCCTGAGGGTCAAAGGTGGCTCTCGAGTGAACTCTCACAGTCCACCTGCCTCTCCAGCTTGTTCGCAGGTGCCAGGCCAAGGCTCGCTCCCTGGGCAGAGGGTGACATCTGAAGATGGTGAACGATGGGTCCCTGAGGAGAATGTCACTGGGCGGAACTGGAATCCTGGGCCTTTTCAGAGGGACTTCAGTGCTCAGGTCTGCCTCTGGCAGAGATGTCACTTCTCAGAGGCGGGGGCATTTGTCTTGGAGGGAGCAATTTTTATTCTTTTTGCTTTCGAAGCTAACACATTGCCATGCATGCCAGCACCACAGCGAGGACCCAGGAGGACCCAGATGCAGCCTGGAAGTCCCCTGGGGAGTGTCACCTGGGGCTCGTATAAGATGCCAGGGACACAAGTCAGTGGAGAAATTCCGAATCTGTAGGTCAGGGTGGAGATAGGCTTTTCTTTTTTATTTGTTGTTTTTTTTTAATTTATTTTTAATTTTTAAATTTGCAATCATATAGATATGCAATCATATATATGTGTGTGTATGCATGTACATACCTACATATATTTTTCACACCATTGTCTACCCCTGGGTTAATGTTTGCTTACTTCGGGGTTAATGTTTACTTACTTCAAAAGTAAGATAGACACTGATAAGGGATTCATTGTGTGCTGGATTTATGGCAAGTGTTTTGTAAGCAATCGCTATCCTTATACTGGGTGTCACTGTTACTCCACTTTACAGATGAGGAAACTGAGGCACAGAGAAGTGATTTGTTCTGTCAGACGTACCATTTGAACCCAGGCAGCCAGAGTTTGCAGCCAAGCGCCACCATTTCTTCCACTACATGTAGTAGAAGTAACCCTGGAACTTTCACTTCGCACCTCTCAAACTTCTGAAACCCCACTCCCCCCCCCCCCATCATCCTCTTCATCTTTGCCTGTAGGTGCTTAAGGACCTGGAAAGGAGACCAGAGGCTTTCGGAACAGGGTTACCTGGAGTGTGGGGGTGGGGCAGGAAGTGGGTGCGGGGAGACAGGATGAAGGGAAACTTCACCAACAGCTTTTCATGCATTTCTCTGCTTTCCCATTGTGAACATATCTCCCTTTCAAACATGAATGCCTTGATTTCTGTTTCAGTGGGGAAATGACACATAAAGCATATATTTGCAACCCTCTAGGGGGTCAGACACCGCTCGATGTTCCATTTACGGAAGTCAGTCTGGAGGGCAGAACTCACGTTGAGGTCAAGGTCCAGCTTTTCCGCTAACCGACACTTCAACCTCAGGAGCCTCCATTTCCTCAACTGTAAACGGGCAGAGTAATTGGGCATCTGGAGTAATGGCCTCACTCCTAGGCGAGCTGTTGCATGGGCAGGCCATGTAAAGCTTGAACAAAGCTTGCTGCTTTACGCAGACTGAGTCTTGATTTACTCTCAAGTCCCTTTCTCTGTGAGTGTCAGTAGCTCAAAATGGCTGCTGATTCTACCCAGAGGCCTTTGGCACCTCACTTCCCAGGGAGAAACCTGGACTCCACCCCAAGCACTGAGTCAGAGCAGAAGGGAGGGGCTCACTGCATTTCACAGATACCTGCAAGTCATCATCCACTCAGGTTGAGAAGCGAACACACACCTACCTCAGTCTTTCCTGTGGCAGGTACACCCTTAACACACCTACCTCAGTCTTTCCTGTGGCAGGTACACCCTTAGTAACCAGGTCGTAGGGATGGCTGTTGTCACTTGTTTACATGCATAAGTGATGATGGACGATTGTCTTTGTGTGTCCATTGCTATCCATTCTTGTGAGTGTCCATTTGTGGATTTGCTGGACCATGCTTTCTACAACTTGGTTAGCAAACATCTGCTCCCCCAAGAGAAATCCTTATCCATGTCTTCATTTTATTTCCGACTGAGGTCCTACCACATTCGATTAAGACTCTGAGGCAAGTTTCAATGAAAAGAGAAAAGAAAGATTGCCAGGCATGAGGAGAATGGGTAATACCTCCTGGCAGCCATAGCAAAAAGGGAAACAGGATGAATCACATTGCTTACACTGATACCAGTGCTTTCCCTGGTCGAGAAGGGCGGTTTCCTCTTCTGAGTTTGTGCTGGTATTTGTAATTTATTATAGTACTTATCAGATTGTACAAGAGCTATTTCCCCATCTTCCCTATCTCACTAGAGACTACTTGGTAGTTCCTTGTGACTCCAATCAGTCACTCAACAAACACCTATAAGATTTCTACTAAGGGTTCTACCATTTTACACACTGAGGCTCTGGTTATGTTCCAGATATGCCAGTTCCTGCTCTCAGAAAGTTTATATTCTACTAGGAAGTCAAACTTTCAGAAAAGGCACCCAGAGTAAAATTACAAACTGCCATGAGTGCTAAGGTCCTGGGAGTCAGTGGCAGTTTATTACTGGGAATCTGAGCAAGTGATGGAAGGCTTCCTGGAAGAGGGGGCATTTGAACTAAGACAGAGGGAGGGGTGTGACTGAAGTAAATACTAGGAAGGGTGCTCCCAGCAGTTAGGGGTGAGGCAGTCCCCATCACAGGAGGGGAGGTGGCTGGAAGTGGAAGAGACAGGTCTGACAGGCTGCAGAGGGGATTTCAGTCCTTACCTTAGCCACTGCGAGAGGTAATCAGGTGACAGGGTCAGATTAGGAAAGACCACATTGTCTGCAGTGTGGAGGAGGATGGATTGGAGGTGGTGAGAGTTATTGGTGAGACTTTTTAGAAATGATTGCAATGCCACTGTCTAATTCCCTAGGGGATTTTGCTTGGCCATTTCAGGTACCCCTAAATATATTTGGAGAAAAGACACTTCTTTTTTTAAAATTATTATTATTTTTTAAATAATCTATTTATATATAAATTTCACATCTTTGTAATCCCTGGGGCTCACCTCCCACCTTCCCTCCCTGACAGTTCCCTCCCTCTTCTGTCCGCCCCAGTTGTGTACTTCAGTTTGGTTGTTAGATAAGAGACACTTCTTGAGCCTGAAGTACTCACACACCAGTCATGCTCTCTCCCCTTTTTCCTGCTTGACCTCTCGGTGGTTTTAGTTCCACTGCCATTATTTTTCTCTGCTCTTATCTCTTCATTTGTTTGTGGTTTGCTTGCCTGCTGTCTGTCACCCCTCTAGCAAATAAGCTGCAGAAAAGAAAGCTATGAATTACTGAAATCATAATAAAGCCAAGAAATTGTTTCAGATTAAAAGGGACAGGAAAAAAATGACAGCTAAAAGCATCGTGTAATTCTGGGTTATTTTTTACGACGAGGGAATAATTAGGGGAATTTGTACTGTGGATTAGACAGTAGTATTGCATCTTCATAAATATCCTCAAGTTGATAATTATGCTGCAGTTATGTAAGAGGATTTCCTGTTCTTAGGTGATAAGCACAGGTAAGGGACATGTGCGCAACTTCTCAGATGACCCAGAAAATAATATTATGCCTATTTGTTCACAGAAAGAGAAATGATAGGGCAAGTGTGGCAAAAATGTGTGTAAAGGGTATTCATGAATCCTTTCCACCGTTCTTGCAACTTTTCTGTAAGGGAGGAATTGTTCCAACCTGAAAATTGTTTTTTTAGTACATCTTCCACGTCACAGGCCTTTGAGGCTTTAGACCTTTGCATTGGCCCGGAATCTGCATTTTTTTAGCAAGCGCCCCAAGGGGCTGTGGTCCAAGGGAAGCCTGGCTGTCATCCCAGCTCTGCAGAAGCTGGGGAGGGGGAGGGGCAGAGACATAGCCCCGTGCTCCTCACCTTGCTGTCCTCAGTTGCAGGAATCAATCAAGCCTGCACTTACAGAGGGGTTTGCAAGCCCCCCCCCCCTCGCCGAGAGAGATGCCTCCAGATGCTTGCCAGGAACAGAGCTTTCTTGGAGCCTCCAGCCCACTTATAATTACATGGCTTGAAACATGATTTGCTCAGGCTGATCTGCAGGGGAAGGGAGCTGGGGAGGAATAAACTGCCCGTAAAGAAAGAAGCAGCCAAGGCAGGCCCCAGGGTACCCCGGAGCTCCCCTGCCTGCGAGTTTCAGGGGGTAATGATGACACCCCTTGGCGCGGCTCCTCAGTCATCTTCACTGGGGGACTCTGGCACAACTATAATACATGGGGTTCACCAGCAGTTCAGCTCAGCGTGGGTGTCCAGAGAAGCCAGGGCTCCCCGAGTCAGGGCTGCCTCCTGTAAGCAGAGCCTTGGCAGAAGTGATGACACCCCAAAAGGCAAGGAGAGGGCCGGGCAAGATAGCGCGTGCCTGTAAGCGGCAGCCTAGGAAGCCGTGGTGGGGCCCAGGCAACGCGGTTCGAGTCCCGCTCGGGGCAACGTAGCGAGACCTAGTTCCAAAAAAACAGTTGGGTGTGGTGGCGCGCACCTGTAATCCCAGCTACCTGGGAAGCTGAGGCTGGGGATGGCTTGAGTCTGTGGTACCCCGGGCAACGTGAGCCTGTGGTTCCACGGGCAAAAATAGTGAGACCTAGTATCCAAAAAAAAAAAAAGGAGAAAAACATCACAGGTAGAAGGACCATGCAGCTCAGTCAGAGGCCTCCAAACTGCCTTGAGCAGACCCCACAATGCAGAATATGTTTGCGTCTCAATCTGGTGCGCGCGCGCACACACACACACACACACACACACACACACATGCAAACATGAACTTCTCCATGCTGCTCCCCCAGAAAGCCTGCTGCCCCAGCTGCTGGGAGGGTTGTCTTCTGAAAACCTCTATCTGTTAACCTCCAGGCCTGAGCCCTTCCCTTCCCTCACCTGGAGGGGACCACCTTCCTCACCATCACACCTTTTCTTGGGGTGGCTCATGTCCAATGACTAGTTGAGGGGTGCTGGTATTTTCTCTCCCTGGATTTTCTCTCTGTCATCATCCTCTGCCCAACTCATCCACAACTTCCTCAACTGGTCCAACGTCACCTCCTCCAGGAAGTCCTCCCTGAAGCCTCCAGGTAAAGATCAGACAGCGAGGGAGCACACCTAGAGCAGAGGTTCATGCAACATGCCTGTCCTCTTTCATCATCCTGGAGCAACATTGCCAAGTGTAGTCAGTGCTGAGTGGGACTGGGTTTTTCCTCAGAAATCATGGTGAGGCTGGGTTTCTCATCTGCATCTGACTCAGGGTGGAACAAGATAGCTTTCCCAGGCGCAAGAGTCCAGAGACGGAGGCATGTGAGGAAGAGGGAAGTGAGAGGAAATAATATACAGGAACAGACTGCCCCAGACTTCTCATCTGGGGTGACTGCAAGGTCAACCGGATCCCCCAAGGATTAGCAGGGTCCACATGTTATACTTGGGGTGGTGAATGGAATTATCATTCTGGATTCTTCACTCCCTTCTGTGTGATCTCAAAGGATAGGCAACGTTGGATTCATCCTGTGTTGGGGAAGTTGTGTCACTGGAATGTGGGCAAAAGGAACGTGTGAGCTGTGAGCTCAGGGTCTTAGCTATTTCACCTGCGTCTGCTCGACCCTTGATGCGTCTGTTTTTCACCATAGAAGGTAGGTGTCAGAGCAGTGGCTGGCCCAGAGAATGCAAGATGTGAGAGAGAAACGTGTGGGACATACCTGAACTCAGCCCAGCTCAGATGATTCTAGGAGTGGAAGAAAATCACTGTTCATTGTTCTATTTATTTATTTTTTTGTTTGTTTGTTTGTCTGTTTGTTTGAGACTAGGTCTCATTATGTTGACTGGAGTAATCTCGAACCCGCAGGCTCAAGTGATCCCTAGCCTCAGCCTCCCAGGCAGCAGGAATTGCAGGCACATGCCACCATGCCCAGCTTATTGTTCTTTTTACTAGCTGTATGGATGTGACATTCACATACCATCAAGTTCACCCATTTTGATTGTATAGCTCAAAGGCCTTTTTAAAAAAACAATTTATATATATATATGTATGTATGTATGTATGTATGTATGTATGTATGTATGTATGTATATATATATATATATATATATATATATATCACATCTTTATTTTCCCCAGGGTTCACTCACCACATCCCCTCTCTGACCCCTCCCTCCCATCTCCTCCCCCTACCCCAGTTGTCTACTTTAGTTTGGTTGTTTGGATTTTTCTTCCTGGCCTTTTGCTTGTTTTTCCTATGTCCCATATATTAGTGACACCATTTGGTTTTTGTCTTTTTCTTTCTGACTTTTTCTGCTAATACGATTTCTTCTAGGTACATTCATATTATCATAAATTTGTCATATGTGTCATTTTTAATTGATGAGTAATATTCCAGTGTGTATATATACCACGTCTTTTTCATCCATTCATCTGTCTTGGGACATGTGGGTTGTTTCCATGAACTTGAATTATAAATAGTGCTGCAATAAACATCTGAGCACAGGTATCCCTTTGTATAAGTATTGAGGTCTCCTTTGGGTAGATTCCCAGTAGAGTGATTGCTGGGGCAAAAGGTAGTTCCATTTTCACTGGTTTGAGGGTCCTCCACACAGCTTTCCATAGTGGCTGACCCAGTTTACATTCCCACCAGCAGTATAAGAGTGTTCCTTTCTCTCCACATCCATGCCAGCACTTGTTTGCCATTCTTACTGGTATAAGGTGGTATCTCATTGTGGTTTTGATTTGCGTTTCCCTGATTTCTAGTGACAATGAGCATTTTTTCATGTTCAAGGGCCTCTTTTTTTTTTTAGCTTATTCACTGTTGTGCAACTATTCACTGTTGTGCAACAACCCATTTCAGAACATTTCCACCATCCTTAAAGGAAACCACGTGTCCACTGCACAAGTCATCTATCTCCTTTCCTTGTTGTTTTAAGCCACTAAATTTGGGACTAGCATGTTATGCAGCAACATGTGGCAATCGCTGACGTAGACACGTAGTAGAAATGTAGCCAGTGTAAAGAAGTTGACAATCCAGCCTTCTCCTGGGGGAAGTTCAGGATATGAGAGCTTTACATACAGGCGCACATTCATATCGACACCGCCCCACCATATGTAATAATACATACAAGGTCACATTTCCACTTTCATACAACACACTGATCACACACTCATTTTCACTGATTCATGAAGATTCATGTGCAAACTCACGTGCAAACTCTCACAGCTACACACATATAGATGCACACATATAGACCCAGACAGCAATTTCCCAAACCCCTGTCATTCAGATGACTCACCACAAATTTTCCATATCTACATGGCACATATGCTCTTATTTCCTTAATTTTTTTTTCTTCCAGTGACTCACGTTTTTATTTAAATAGATTTTTTTAAAGAACAGTACTATAAAAAAGATGGTCCTCATCTTCCCCATTTGCTCTTGCCCCTTCTTTCCACAACTCCCAACCCTACCCATTATAAGTGGAGTGAGGAAGTTGAGTGTCACCACCTCCAGGAAGCCCCCCTGGTGCGTATAACCCATGTGGTTGCATTGGATCCTGCTCTTAGAAGGGTTTCCTGCTTGCTTTTGTGCTCCACTGTCAGTATTTAGACATTTTAAATAATTTATTAATTTAATTGTAATGCATTTTCTGTTTAGACTGGTTCCTGCAAATTCTATAGCTCACTCGATATCCCAGCTTCTGTGGGCTTTCTAAGATGAAATGTGAGCAGACCCAGCCCAGGTCACAGCTCATATAGCCCAAATTTTTCCATAATTTGAGTGCTATTGACAGCGATGATCTAAAGGAAAAAAATAGAAAAAATTTTAAAAGAGAAAAGTGAAATTACATCAAAGTATACAAAATTTGAATATATCTTCATCAGAAATATAAATTAGAACAAATGTTAAATTAACATGTTAAAGCTATTTAAATGTTTTTAAAAATTATTTTTCTCCTAAAGTATTTATTGTTTTTCTTTTAAAGTGGAATTATTAATTTTTTAATTCAAAAGGTAAAATACTAATGATAAACTTAAAGAATAAAACTTTTAAATAAAAGTAAAAAATGTTAGTTCTTTCATTTAATTAAATTCCGCTAAAGAGAGTAAGTTCTCACTTAATATCATGGATGGGTTCTTAGAAATTGTGACTAAGCGAAATGATATATATACCAAAACTGTTTGTGGAAACAAAAGGTTTGTGGAAAATGTGGTTTCGTTCAGCAACAGTCAGGACTCTTTTTCTCTCATGAAATTACAGCTAAAAGCTATTTCATAAAATGATGTTATTATGCAGTATTTAAATCTATTAAACACCCTGGTATTCAATGTCTGGTAATCAGTGTAAAGAAGTGTATCACGCATCATGCATATTACATATAGATTTACATATGTTCAAATGTAAGAGTAATAGAAGTCACTTAATTTTTAAAATCCTCTATTTACAGTTGCCAGGAGATTGAAACAACCTAAATGCCCCCAGACCGACGAATGGCTGGAAAAGTTGTGGTCTGTGTACACAATCAGATATTATTCATCAACTAAAAAAGACAAGCACTTCAGCCTATGAAGCGGCCGGGGCTAGGGATCGCGGTTCAAGTCCCGCTTGGGTCCGTAGGGAGACCTAGTTCCAAAAAAATAGCTGGGCGTGGTGGCACACACCTGTCATCCCAGCTACCTGGGAGGCTGAGGCTGGGGATGGCTTGAGTCTGTGGTACCCCGGGCAATGAGAGCCTGCAGTTCCACGGGCAAAAATAGCGAGACCTGGTCTCAAAAAAAAAAAAAGACAAGCATGTCATTCTCAGCAACACCGGTGGAGCCAGAAGGAATCATGCTAGCAGAAATAAGCCAGAAAGAAAAAAGAGAAATACAGGATGGTCTCACTTATAGAAGTGACATAGGAAAAACAAACAAATGAACAAGAAAAATTTAAAACTGTCAACAGAATGGAAGCATAGAGCAAGAGAGGGGGGAGGAGGGAAAATTCAGGGGAGCAGGGGAGGGATGGACACAAGAGTTTTGTTTCCTTTTTTAAAGACTAGGTCCCACTATACGCCGGGGATAGTCTCGAACCCGTGGACTCAAGTGATTTCTAGACACAGCCTCCCAAGTAGCTGGGATTACAGGCACGCGCCACCACGCCCAGCTATTGTTTTTAGAGACTAGGTCTTGCTATGTTGCCTGGGGTAGTCTCAAACCCGCAGACTCAAGAGATTCTTTAGCCTCAGCCTCCCACGTAGCTGGGATTACAGTCATGTGCCAGTGCACCCAGCTTCAAGAGATTAAGATGTTTCACGGGTGATAAGAAGAATCCCGGGAGAACCCTGGTACAGGCCATGATGCGTGTGTGTACATATATGTGTACATATAGATATATCTCATTATATATACATGTGCAATCAAATTAAAAAATAAAAATAAAATTTTAAAAAAGGGAAACTGTTCACAGAAGCAGTCCGCAGGAAGACTGCAAGCATGCAAGTCACCACAGACGCGACGCCCTGTCACCTTTGTTTGCTGTCAGTTGATAGCAACTCACAGATGCTCCCACCTCAAGGGGAGAGGATGCACAGGAATGTAAGCGCCATAGAGCAATGGTCACGGTCACGGGGGCTTTGTAACTCTGCCGCCACCAGTTGCCACACGAGGCTTTTGTAAAGATGGTACTGGTGCCTGTACCCCCAGATGCAAAAGTCGGGGTGCACAGAGAACCCTGGGTATTCTATAGGTATGCACAGGAGCAGGGAGGAAGGCTTGGTGATTGCACCTTTGCCTTTGCTCTTTTGTGTGTGTGTGTGAGACGAGGTCTCACTATTTTTGCCCATGGAACCGCAGGCTCACATTGCCTGGGGTACCTCGGACTCAAGCCATCCCCAGCCTCAGCCTCCCAGGTAGCTGGGATTACAGGCGTGCGCCACCATTCCCAGCTAATTTTTTTGGAACTAGGTCTCACTACATTGTCCTGGGCAGGACTCGAACCACGATCCCCAGTTCCAGCTGCCCTCCATAGGCTGTTGCTTACAGGCACGTGCCACCATGCCCGGTTTGTCTTTGCTCTTATTTAAGGGCTCCCAGACCTCAGGTTGCCCCCGCACTGGGAAAGCGTCCATCTCCCATGCGACCATGGACCACCACTGTTTTCCAAAGCCACCACTGTTTTGCAGTCACCCCTAAAGAGGCAGGGGGATGCAGTCCCCCAGGGCTGGAGCGTGGTTGCTGAGGGTACAGGCTGGGCTGAGGGTGACAGGCTGGGCTGGGCGAGCCCCAAGCGACGGCTGCCCCCAAAGGTTTTTCAGAAAACGCTTTCTTTGTGCCTCTGGGCTTGGGTTTTGGGGGGCTGCATCAGCATTCTCACAGCATGGCAACTGGACACCCCAAAAATAGTCATCTGCGTGTGAACCAGCCTCTGCTGGGAAACCTGCTGCAGAAGGAGGCCCCCCCGAAAGCCCCGTCCTTCAGCACACATTGCCCCCCCCATGTCCCATATCAGAAGCCTAAGGTTATCAAATGTCTACACTGCACTGTCTCCTCAGGTCCTGTATTCAGCTGCCCTCTCATGGCCCCCCCCACCTCCCGGCCAATGGCTTTATTATTCCAGACAATTCTCTCTTATCTTCATATCCCACCCGGCAGAACAAAAACCTCATGAGAAACCCGGGACGTGGATGTGGGGGACAAGGGGGTCCATCTCCCCAGGTCTGTGGGCGGCTCTGCCCTCACCCTTGGGACCTTGAGTGAGGCGACTGCTGTCCCCGTTTCCTGGACAACATTCTGCAAGGCCCCGAGGGAAGAACAGCAGCGCCCTGAGGCCCCAGCCAAGCGCTGGGTGCCGGGAGGAAGTGAGAGGGAGACAGCAGCGCTGGCCAGGCCGCCCGCAGACGAGGGCGTCGGAGTGGAGCGTGGGCGATGCCCAGGGGCAGCTTCCAGAACACTCAGGGACCCCAGTCAAGGCCCCTCTGGGTTTGAAGCTGAGCCGCTGGGTGTCCGGTCACCATTCTCAAGGCCAGGCCTCCACCCCGGGCAGTTAGCCTCCCATCGGCCTCCTGTCTTTTGAGGAGGGGCCTATCCTCACTCTCACAGTCTTGTGACTTTAAATGCCATCGACAGACTCCTGTCTCCTGCCGGGCCTCTCCCCTGAGTCCAGCCCCCTAGTGCAGATGCTAACTGGCCACCCACTGATGCCTGCTGGACACCACAGCTGCCCATGTTCAAAGGACGTCTCCACAAGAAGGCGAGGCCAGCAGTTGAGGTGGCCGGGCACCGATTTCCACCTGCACCGTCTCCGGGGCTGGGGAACCAGACCCCTGGGCCCACAGCCTCATGCCACACGAATGAGGCTCCCCCGCCTCTAGCCGTCAGCGGGGGAGGGAAGCCACAGAGACGCGGCTGTGACCTCACGGCAGAGCTGCACCCAGCCCCTGGGGAGTCCGTCCCCAGCGGGGGACACCGCCACCGCCAGCCGCTGCGAGTTGGGCTCCAAACCCAGACATCAGAGCTGCACAGCACGGAACCGGCACCACGTGGCAGACACCGGAAAGGAGCCTGGAGGAGCCGCCACACATCTGCCCCGCAACAAGTTCCCGACGCGCTCGGCCTGACCGTCCGCCTCTGTCTGCTACTTGTGGGGACCCGAGCAGCCTGGTCTGCGCTGTCCAGGAGGGCATGTCCGCACCCAGATGAAAAGGACACGGTTCCAGTAAAGGAAAAGCCCAGTGGGCCAGACATCAAC
>PVHY01017389.1:0-31512 GCA_004024945.1 Uropsilus gracilis
GACTCACAGGCCAACCAATAAAGTGTGAGCTGCAGATCACAGCCAGTTCCAAAGAACAATGCAGTGATCCTGTCCAGGAAATGTTCTAGACAGCGCAGGACGAAAGGCGAAAGGCAGGCCCAGAATCTCCTATTTTAATTGTCAACCTAAGGCAACCACAGAAAGGAGCGTCACCCATCTGCTACACTCTGGAGACCTGGAAGACGATCTGGCAACATGTCTGAACTTGAATTACACAACACTGGGGCGCACTCATCGCTCTCGAGCCCTTACCATCAGCATCCACTTCGTTGATCATATCCTGCAATTCGGCTTCTGTTGGGTTCTGACCCAGTGACCTCATGACAGTTCCAAGTTCCTTTGTTGTGATGGTGCCATCACCATCTTTGTCAAATAGGGAGAAAGCTTCCTTGAATTCTGAAAACAAAAGTCACCTCTTAGAAGGAACATCTTTCCCAAGCCAGCCCCACATACACGCCCCTGGGGCGTGCCAAAGCAAGCCACCCAAGCTGGGCCACTTATCAGAAACCGCCCAACCTTGATCTCCCGAAATGAAGACAATAGTCTGTTGGACAGGAGTTCGTACATAGAGCAAACACCCCTCCTGGTAAGGAGCTCCATAAAGCTGCACTACTCTCATTCTTAAAGCAGGCTGAGCTGGGACACGCTCACTTCTGTCCTGAGTCCCATGTGACAAGATCAGCCCCGACTCCCTGCAGGTCCCTCCCTGCTGGACTGCAGTCATGAGAAAGCTTCATGTCACAGCAACGTGACAAGGCGACTGCAAAGGTAGGTAGTCAGTGTTCTCCACACACTGTGTGGACTATCTCAAAGGTATTTCTGGCTTCCTAAAGAGAACTCAAAAAAAAAAAAATTAAAAAATAAAGATGTTTAAAAATTTTTTTAATTTAATTTTATTTTTTAAATTAATTAAATTTTTTTAGAGACTAGGTCTTGCTGTTACCCAGAGCTGTCTCGAACCCGCAGACTCGAGTGATCCCTAGCCTCAGCCTCCCAGGTAGCTGGGATTACAGGTGTGCGCCACCACACCCGGCTTTAATTTTTTTAATTTTAAATTTAGACTTTAAACTAAGACCTAAACTAACATAGCTTCTTTCCTGGCTATTTTAGTAATCTGAAAACTTGTTTTCACCTATTGCCATTGGTTACAGAATCCTGTGCACTGTGCCACGGTGGGTTTTCGGACCATGGCAGGCGCGATGCCAGCTCACGGCATGCGAGGCTCTCACCGCGTGCGTGAGGCATCACCACCGCACACAAGTCAGTGTGCCCAGTTCCACTTCTTTGCAGACCATCATCTCCAACATGCTGGCAAGGAGGAACACCAGAGCAAGGACTGCTCTCATGCAAAGAGCTTCCTTCTGAGCAGACTGGGGGGTGGGGGTGGAGACATCCACGGGGCAGAGGACTGACCACCACAAAGCCCCGCCTGGTCTAAGGGGACACCCAGAAGTCACCAACTTACCAGCGATCTGCTCTTCGGTCAGCTGATCAGCCTGTGTGGAGAAAGAAGAGGCTATAATTCAATCCACAGCAGCTCAACTGAGAGCAAGTTTTCCCAGTCACACGCTTAATAGCGGTCTGCGGAAAAAACCGTCTGAAAACTTTGCCACTTAACTCAAACACTCACAATGAAAGAAGGGACCCCCCCCTTCCTGCCGTTTTAGAAACATAAGCGAGGCAGTGGCATCCTGCTCCCGACCGTCTACTCCAGCCTGTGTGCCTCCAGCTCCAAGCAGGACGGCTCAGTCCACATTTTGAAAAATGGCTCCTCTAGCGGCCAGAGGCCCGCGGCCGGCGCTGCAGCCGCAGGAGGCTGAGAAGAGCGCCACCTACTGTGCCACCGGCTCCTTGCTGCCTCCTCCACCCCAGAAGGGCGGTGACAGGAGCCAGGGCCCCAGGCCAGGGGCCATGCACCTTGCGTACTGCTGCGGGTGCTCTCCCGCCTTACATAATGCCAGATTAACAGGCTCTGACATTCACTTTATGAGATATAATTAGGTGGAAAAAACATACAGCAATGGGCTACCCCACCAACTCCACTTCCATGTAATGAAAGCTTTTCAGTCACTTGAAGGACGTGGTGATTTGGATTTGTCAGAAGCCGACCCACTACAATGGCTGATGCCCTCTGTCAAACGATCCTGTGATTCAGAAGCTGGGGGAAAAGCACCCAGCCAAGCTGCAGCCAAGCTGCAAAAACGGAGTACACCAAAGTGACACAACTGTGGGACTACATCCATTCTTTGCTGGGGACTCTACTGGAAAACATTCTCTCTCCCCACTCCAAGGATGACATCAGAGCTGCTAGTGATCAACAGTGGCCGGGAGGGGGTCATGGGCGCGCAGGTAATTCTCACTTGCATTATCTGGTCCCGGCAACACGGAGGCTGTGCCTCCAGTCAGGGGAATTGGGATCTCGGAAAGCTCACGCGCATTTTGGTTTTAATGAAGGAAGCCTAATAATGAAGCTGGTTACAAAATAAGCTCTAAGAGAACGCTGATGGCCTGAAGTTAACCTAACTCTTCAAACTTTCCCAGGAGAAATGGTGCTCCTATATACTGATGGGGGGGACCTTATTCTTTCGAATTAGAACTGGCTCGTCCTTTCTACCCCAGCCACTGCAAGTTTTCTCCCGATCAAATGGAGACAAGATGATTTATGTAACGCCAGGGCAACGTCTGTCTTGTACAAGAGGAAGCGCGGCCACACCTCGCTAGAAAAACTGTCATCTCACTACTGGGGAGAACATCCCACCTCTCCCCAAAACTCCTCACAGTTCCACCAGCGGTGGGTCGGCGGAGAACACAACCTTCCTGCCTCAAGGGAAAACCACCTTTGGAGTCAGAGGTGCAGGGAACCTTCCAGGAGCCATCTCCCCACCCTGCCCAGCCCGAAAACGCTGCGGGTGATGTCAGCCCTGCCGGCTGAGGGAGGAGGGGGGCCGTGGAAAACACACCCAGCGAGGCGCACAGGCGCATCTGGCCATCTAGAAAGCTGCAGAGAAAGCGGAAACGTGGAGGGCATTTCCCTGAGGACGGGGCGGGGGCGACCGGGGCGAGGGGCCGTGCAAGGGGGTGCTTCTCGAGGGCAGGCTGGATGCAGGGGGCGAGTCAGTCCCGGGGTGAGGGCGCCGCCTGCCCCAGGCCAGGGCGACCCCGACTCCCTCTGTTGCCCCACGGGGAGGCGGGGGCCAAATGTGCCCCGCGCCTCCCACCCGCTCCTGCTTCCCCAGGCAGCCAGCCCGCCGCGCCGCCGCCTCCTCCCCAGCAGAAACTTTGCGTCTCTAATGGAAACCGAGGCGCGCGCCAGCTCCCTCCTCCCCCGCCCCCCCTCCCCGCCCCAATTAGCGCGAGGCGAGCGCCTCCCGCGGGAAGGGGCCCCTGGCGTACCCCGGCTCCGGCAGCACGCCTTCACTGCCCCACTGGACAGGGGGCTGCAGAGGGTGCAGATCGGGGAGACACGCGTCCCGCTCACCCCGCGAGGCCCCACCCGGGGGCAGGGCGGCTGGCCCGCCGCTTCCGCCCTCTCCGCCCCCCCACCCCTCGCCTTCCTGCCCCCACCCCACCCTTCCCCGGCTCCTTCCTTCCCAGCCCACGCCCGCGCCGCGCCCCCCGGGAAGGAGGGGAGAGTGGGGGGGGAGCACGCCCAGCCCGAGCGGCTGGTGGCCGACGCGGACGGCGACCCCCCCACACCCCGGCCGCAGCAATGTGCGCCACCGGTTCGCTCGCCCCATTCATTCTCCGCGGGCTGCTCGACCCGCCACCTTCGAGCCGGCGAGGGGGAGAGAAGGAAGGAGGTACCGGGGCCGGCCCCGCCCGGGCCCCCACCTCTACCCCCCCCCGGGCCCCGGCGCAGCGCTGCGGGCGGCCGGGTGCGGCGCATTGGATGCAGCGGTGCGGGGCTGGGGGGAGGGGGTGGATGCGGAAGGTCCCGGTGCGGCTGCGGCCCGGCCCCTGCCCTCGCCAGCCCGCGGCCAAGTCCAGCTCCAAGGGGGCCGGCACTGAAGTGGGGACCTCTGGCCGCGGCGGCCGCGATGCAAATCCAGATTGCATCCTTCCTGGCCGCAGCTGCTGCGCAGCACCCGGAAAAGAGCACCCCCGCCCCCACCCAGGAAAAGATCCTGGGAGCAGAACTAGGGATCTGGGGAGACACCTCCCGGCAGGCAGCTGCTCCACCAGCGGGAGCCACTCCCGACCTACCATGGTGCGAGCGAGGGGGGACGCGCAGAGCGAGCGAGAGGGGCTGCACCAGCGTAGGGGCTGTGACGGCGGGGCTGTCTCTGCTGCCGCTGCTGCCGCTGCTGCCGCTGCTGCTGCTGCTGCTGCTGGTGCTCTTGCCGCTGCTGCCGCCGCTACCGCCGCCGCCGCTGCCGAGGCGCCGAGTGCGCTGAGCGCTGTGCCTGTGCCTGTGCCTGTGCCTGTGCCGCCGCCTGCGCCTCTGCCCAACTGCGAGTAACGACGCCGCGACCGCGAGCTCCAGACACCACTGCCGAAGTGCGGGGCTGCGCTCCACGCTATAAATACGGCGCCCCGTATCCCTCCGCCGCGGCCCGGGCCGCCTCGCCGCGAGCGCCACCGCGAGGAGGGCCGGACCTCGCCGCGCGGCCCCGCCCCCGGCGCGCCCGGCCTCCCGCCGCCCCCTGCGCGCCCGCCGCCGCCGCCGCCGCCGCCGCCGCCGGCCCGGCGGGAGCCCCGGCGGGAGCCCGATCGCGAGAGTCGGGAGAGGCGCAGGGTCCCGGGGCGGCTTTGGCGACTGGTCCCCTGAAGCGCCCGTGCAGGGGCGCGGCGGGGCGGGAAAGTCGGCAGAGCCCGGACCTGGGCGGGCCGCTCTCCCCTGGCTGTACCCCACCTGTGGGACCCCCCAACTCCAACCCTTCCTCTGGGGGTACCGGGGACCCCAGCTGACCGCCTGTCGTTGGGGCGCTTCGAGAGGGGCCGGGGCGGGGGCAGAGGCCGGGGCCGGGGCGAGGAGGGGGCGACCGCAGGGAGCTGGGGGCCGAGGCATTAACCGCACACCTTCAGCCGCCAGGGAGAAGGCTCTGGAAGGGGCAAGACAGGTTTCCTTTGGAAGAGATTTGAAGTATTATCAGAGACAAAGTGTTTGTGCTTTATTGGTAAATCTGTGGCATGCACATATGTTTAGCCATTCTTATTTGTAATGCCTTTACTGTTCCACTGAATATTTTTGGTTCGCATGAATAATGTAGCTCCTTTACTGTTTTATTCTCTTTATTCTATGGAAAATGTTAACTCACCCAGCTCTCCAGGCTTTGACTTTCTTCCTTCAGTGTTCCTGGTTCTGAGATCGATGAGATCTTTGTTCAAAAATCCATTGACACAAAGCAAGGTGAAAACAGGCTAAGAACGCACCTGATGACAGTTAATGTAATCTACACACAGTGTGAAGTAATCTACATGTAACGTAATGGAGGCCACTTGGGGCTAGATCATACTTTAACCTATGATCCTGCTTATATTCCTTTTAAAAAGGTGTTTTAGTATTTCAATGTACTGGTTTTCATTTTCTGTAGTATAGAAAAAGGACACATTTGGTTGTTCACTGAAAGCCCGAAACGTTAAAAAAAAAAAAAATTGATGAAATGCTGCATTTCTTTTTTCCTGACAAAGCTGAGTACAGAATTTGATGTTTTGTTTTAGAGGGCCTGGGCCACAGCGGCTAGTTATCATTTCTCAGTTTTTCAGAAAATGTGGCAAAGTGTGATTGACAAGCTTTGCCAGAAAGAGTTTTGCTTGGTTAGATGTGTTTCTGGCTTTGAAGAAGTCTGCAGAGAGGCGTTTTAGAAGAATGGAAAATGTGCGGGCACACTGCAGATGCCACAGGACTGCTGGGATAACCTCAGACAAGCATCTGTGGAACCGTTCTTAATAATGTTCCTTCTGGAATGCTGCAGGAACCGGAACCTGCTGTTCAAATGAAAGAGAGGCTGCAGCAGCAAACCAGGGAATGGTGCAGATGAGAAATACTTTATTCACTTCCCAAATCTGCTCATGGGTGCCGGGGGGAGGAGGAACCTAATCAGGAAGGTGTATGTATGTATATATATATAATATATATATGAATATTTATGTATTTATTCTGGACATAAGAAAACAGGAAAAGAGATCAATGCAAAATCAAATTACAGAATATGCAATAATCCAGTAAATTACAAGTCTAAAAGGTCAAACACATTAAAACTGCTTCCTTCCTAAAGCAATTTGTATTCTTTTGTCAGACTTCCCATAGGGTAGTTAAATTCATTTTAAAATACAGTATATATTTAAGTTAATAGGGAGAAATAATGGTCAAGTAATGAAATGTGTTCAGTTATTAAGGATTCATTAGCATGTAGTCTTCCATTATGATTGTTTTGGTTAAGCTGCTATAATTTATGGTTTTGAAAAGTAGGCATCCCCTAAAGTCCTATTTCTTCCTGTGTTACATAACCAATTTTACCCGAATAAAATACTCTGAAATGTTTTCATCACTTGGCTTGCTAAAAACTACATTTCAAAATCATTTTACTTGTTATAATAAAATTACTTATTCTGCTTCTTCATACTTAACAGCTAGAGTTTTCTTTTGGTAATTCATGTTTCAAAGCACATCTTAGCTTTCAAGTCTATTGGGTTTAAAATGAGGTCAAGCTTTACTCAGTTTTATGGCTAGTTTGACACACTGAAATATAAGAAGGTCAAGTGACTTTCCCAAGTTCTTATAGTGAGTCAGTGATGGAGCACAAAATAGACCATGAGCCCTTGGCTCGGGAATTCTAAGATTAGATTATATATTAGTGAAATCTATACCTGAAATTTTTAAATGTACAATGTGAAGGATTTTTCTATTTTATGAATCTTCTTCTGACTTAATAATAATTAGATGGTCTCTGGGTTTCCATGAAAGTCCAACATATTCCTTTAAGTGGATAAACTTCCTAATTTAGGAGAGATCAGTAATCAGAAAAATAAACCACATTATCGTGACATCATAATTTACTGAGAACAAGCTTATAGACTTATGATACTGAAAGAAAATGACTGTTACCATTACTTAAATAATGTGAAGTGGAAGAAAAGTAGAATGTGTCCGAAATCAGAAATCTCAGGTTTCATTATTATTTCTATCACTACCCAGATCAACCCTGAGTCTGAAACAAAGAATACGTATTTCACTATTAAGCTATGAAAAAAGGATAAAATCTTGCCATTTTCAACAACATTAATGGCACTGGAGCTTATGATAGTCAGGGTGGGGGGGGAATAAATACTTATTTTACTTGAGGAATATAAAGAAAGTGAAGGACCAGACAAAAGCCCTTTTATTCTGACTGCAAAACTGAGGCTGGGAGTGTGGGGAGCAGAGTGGAGGGGGCCCAATGGACCAGGGTGGAGGGTTATTGGTATTTTGGTGGTGGGCATAGTGGTTTGGTAACATGCATTTGAAGAGGTGTGGGCCTATATACCTAAAACGTAAGCTGTGCTATAAACCACTGTTACCTCAATCAATCAATAATAGACAATGGGCCGGGCACGGTGGCTCGTGCTTGTAAGCTTCGGCCTATGAAGCGGCCGGGGCTAGGGATCGCGGTTCGAGTCCCGCCTGGGGCCCGTAGCGAGACCTAGTTCCAAAAAAATAGCTGGGCGTGGTGGCGTGCGCCTGTCATCCCAGCTACCTGGGAAGCTGAGGCTGGGGATGGCTTGAGTCCGTGGTACCCCGGGCAACGAGAACCTGTGGTTCCACGGGCAAAAATAGCGAGACCTAGTCTCAAAAAAAATAAAAATAAAAATAAAATAATAGACAATGGAACTGAAAATAAAAAGTTACACATATTCAATCATTACATGTATTCATGGGTAATAGAAATTTGTTCTTCATCTTCACAATTCCTTCTAGCTGTCAAATCTTGTGCCTGCGATTATAATTATTATAAAAAATACAGATATGTGACATATGTACTACATGCAAATAGAGAGAGAGCGAGAGAAGTTAAGAGGACAAATGGAGAAAAGGGGGAAAAAAGTAACATTTGCTGAGCACTGATTTGGCCAGACTCTTGCTGAATGTGTGATTCCCCTCTCCTGACCTTTCTATGAGAATAGAATTGTTATCCTCAGGTGGAAGCTGGAACACTGACAGTTTTAGTGACTCGCCTAATTTAAGTGGTGGAACCCAAAAATCTAACCCAGAGGGCCAGACTTAGAAGCATATCTTGATAACTACCTCCTGTCACTTACTAGAATGTATCTTTAATTTGGGGAGTGAACAAAACATAAAATTTGGTCTTTAAAGAGATACTTCTTCTGCAAAATTTTTAATTAAAATAAGATCCTATTGATGTGGTAATAGCTTGTCTTCCACACAAAGAGCTTCTGAAAGAAAATCAAAAGCAAAACAGACTTTGAGAGACTTGCTAGTTAGAGACTCTCATTTTGCCTGCGAGACTGACCCAGCAAGCTAAAGAGACAGCTCGCTGTCACCCACCTGGTCGATGACACTGCTGCTTTCCAAATATCTGGCTGCAAGAAGCCCCAGGTTCATGCCTGTTCCCTGCTGTCTCCCCAGAGCTGGTGTTCGGAATTTGTATTTTACAAGACTGTCTCCAGAGCAAAACGTGATTTTAAGACATCAATGAACACAAAACAATATATATACTCTATGTTCATTATATCTCTCCAAAGGAGGTCTATTTAAATGTTTGTGTGCCCAGGATTTTATAGGTATCATGCATGTGTGTGTGTGTGTATGTATATATATACATATGTATATATATACATACACACACACACACATATATATATATATATACACACACATATATAGAAGGATTTTTTTTGCCTTCAAGGAGCTTACATTATTCTGAGAAAATGAGTGTGAATGTGAGTGTGTGTGGGTGTGTGTGTGTGTGTGTGTGAGGTGGGGGGATTGGTTTGCTTGATGGCTTTCACAAATTAGTCTAAATTCCTACACTGTGTGGAACTATCATCAGATGTATCTTCAGAGATGGATTATGCAATTAGAGAATTCTCCTCAAGAAACTTTTCATCCCAATCTCCTGAGCAACCTCACAGGAAAGAAATCTTGCCTCCCAGTTTGGCCAGTCTCAATCACCTGCTTCTCTGCCCCATGGTCCCAGACTACTCTATGATTAGCTGCCATTTCAGAGTCTCTACCTTACCAATCACCTCCAATAGCCAGAACAGATTCTTCCTGTTTGTGGGTAGGTTTACATTTTATTATAAAAGCTTGACTATCTCTATCAACAAACAGCTCATCCTTTTTCCATTTGAAAACTTGCTATTACCCTTTTTTTTTGCTGTTCTCTTTTACAAATGACTAAATAAAGATGTATTCTAGCAATACATTTAAATTTGACAATATTACCATCAGAACATAATAAGCCATGACTTCATGCCATAAGAAGAACATTTTCCATGGAAGCGTACAGTGTGTCTATTTAGTGTACCATCCTGGTAAGTAATTCTAAGTAGACTAAACCTCCTGCTGTTACCTACTTGCAGCATTCATCAATAGATGTGGTTAATGGTCTAGAGTGCAAAACTTCCAAACAGCACCACTCACTTTGTCCATTTTGTTTTGTTTTTAAAATGCTTTCCTTTGTGAGGCAGAGGACTCATCTTGCCCTCTGTTCACAGGCTTGTGCTTGTTTTGCTAGTAGCTGTGGTGATGGACTTGCACGCTTCCCTCTCTTTCCTGGTCCACCCTTGTGACCAAGGTCATGAATATGCAACACAGCAGGCTGGGGTCAGGGATAAAGAACAGATCAAAATAACGGCCATTAATGAGACTGGACCCATGACTCAGGTCTTGTTAGCTCCGTGCTTGAACCAAAGGAGCTCTAAGTCAGAGTCACCAATGGTTATACAGATTTAGGGACCAAGAATGTGAACTCAGACTCAAAGTGCCCAGTGTAATTAAGATCATAGTTATTGTGCTTTGTTTACACTAAATTTAAAAGAAAAAAATTCAGCTGACCTGGGCAATGGATTTTTTTTTTTTTTTTGAGACTAGGTTTCGCTATTGTTGCCCATGGAATCACAGGCTCACGTTGCCCATAGTACCACGGACTTAAGCAATCCCCAGCCTCAGTTTCCCAGGTAACTGGGATTACAGGTGCGCACCACCACGCCCAGCTATTTTTTGGGACTAGGTCTCACTGTGTTGCCCTGGGTGGGACTTGAAACGTGGTCCCCGATTTTTTTTTTTTTTTTTAGAGACTAGGTCTTGCTATGTCACCTAGGGTTGTCTTGAACCCGAGTACTCAAGTTCTCGGGTTCAGCCTCTTAGGTAGCTGGGATTACAGGCACGTACTATCATGCCCGACTTAGCAATGGATTCTTGAAGATGTTAGTCTGGAAATTTTTAGTCACCATCTTCCCCATTAATCCAAAAGTCAAGTGTAAATATAACTTTAACCAACACCCAAATGATAATCAGCAACTTCTCATCTCTAACACATGCCAGGGTGAGGGACAAATCAGTGCGCAGGTCTGCAAGGATGGGCATTTAACAACTTAAAATGATGGAACCATTATTCAGTTGAAGGATCTGTGATCACAACAGTAGGATGAAATGCTTTTGGAGACTTCTTCAGTTTGCCTGAGGAGCAGAGCTAGAGACTGGTACTTCCACCGAGGTCTTGATATGCAGGAAATTGGACAATAATGATAAATCCAATAAGTTGGTGCTGATTTTGGATCATACCAAAGAAAGAGCCTCACCAATTCTGACTGCCAGGATTTGGTTTGGTAACTGTGTAGCTTGGATTCAAATCATTAAAAATGGCTTTGTCCTGCCTTCTGGAGCCATATTACTCAATACAGCCACATGTAACTACTTTAATCAAAAATAATTTTTAAAAATGTAGTTGCTCAGTTTTACTGGCTACATTTCAAGTACCCATGAGGTGCCCATGTTGACAGTATAGAACCATCCTGTTGGCCGGGCACGGTGGCTTGTGCCTGTAGGCTTCAGCCTATGAAGCGGCCGGGGCTAGGGATCGCGGTTCGAGTCCTGCCTGGGGCCCATAGTGAGACCTAGTTCGAAAAAAAATTGTTGGGTGTGGTGGCGCACACCTGTAATCTCAGCTACCTGGGAAGCTGAGGCTGGGGATGGCTTGAGTCCATGGTACCCCAGGCAATGTGAGCCTGCAGTTCCAGGGGCAAAATAGCGAAACCTGGTCTCAAAAAAAAAAAAAAAAAGAACCGTCCTATTATCCCAAGAATTCCACTGGAGCGCACAATTCAAGATATTAAAAAATAAAGGGATGAAGCATCCATGCTTGCTTTTTTGAGGACCCCACAACTTTTTGTTGGGAACAGACTGACCAAAGTAACACCACTTTGTTTAAAACCTCCATTTTGAAACCAGTGTCCTCTCCCTGCCCTAGGTGGGAAGTACCCCCCACAGCTGGCTGGTACCCACATCCTATTTCTGCCTTCCTATTCCTGGTTGTTCCTGACAACTGTCTTGTCCTCCTGATAGATGATAAATGTCAGCATTATTGGAAACCGTAGTTGTGGGAACACGTCCTACAGCTTGCTTGCTTCACAGTGGGGGGTGAGGGGGGAGGCGGTTGTGGTTTTGCCCTATGGAAGTTTATAACAGAGGCTGCTCGAGGGGGCTCTCTTGCCATCTTAGCTTGGGGGCCCTGGAGCACCAGCTTCTTGGCAATAAACCTGCTGCTGTGAACTTCAGTTGGAGTCCTTGCATCTTGTTGAGCAGCTTGAGAGTCCGAACACTTGTAATACTATATTTCTGGTTCGTTGTTCACCGCAGTAAGTTCGCGCCCTTCTAATGCATCCAGCACACACCACCACATTCATTTTATTAGGTCACGATTCTGCTCCCTAGTCTTTAATTGCTAGTACTGCAGGAATAACATGTTAAGTCCTCGTGTCTAGCATTCAACAGTGCATTAATCTGCTTTTTCGGCATTACTTTTCCTATTCTGCGAGTATGAATTCTCTGCTTCAAATTGCTTTATAGTCTGTTCCTAAATAGATCTCACTGCCTGCTCATGCCAGCCCCAGTGTCCTGATGCTTGTCCATAGTCTCATCGCCTACTGAAACCCTACAGCTGTTTCTTGCACTATTTCAATTCCACCTCTTTCAAACTTGTTTATCATAGCTCTAAACAAACTTGCTTTCTCCTAAATTCCTATATCCTTCACCAATTTCTATGTCCTGTTATCTTTCATGCATTTATTGCCTTAACCAATCGTAGCAGAAACTATCAACTTACAGTCTTTGATCTCAGCCTGGCACTTGATTCAATAAATACTGAAAGATTATTTTAATTAGTGTTGAAGTCAGTGCTCTCCCAGGACTGGAGAGGACATTAGGCATGAATTTTCCAAAGTAGAAAGAAATAGAAAAGGAAATCCTTTCCTTTAATGCTGAACTCTAGCCTGAAACCAGTTTCCCTAGACTTAGTGGAAGCCACCTCTCCTCAGGGACACACTGGACTTTTCCTGCTTTCACCCCCAACTGGTACCCAACCCCAAGTCCTGTGCATCTGGTTGACTCCTCCTCAGCAATTTTCTTCCTATGTTCCCATCACTGGGTCTACTCCTTGCTTCCTGCACTGGAGAAAATAGGGTCAAAGGTAAGTTGTACTTAAACAGAAAAACTGGAATTGTCTCTAAGTTCAGAGACGCTTCTCCTGGAGTTTTAGTCATTGTAGGTAGATCCTTGGAGTCACTGGCTGATAAGGCAACTCTAGGCACCACAGCAGTACGATTGGGTCTTTGGTCACTGAAAAGGTTTGCCTTTAGAAGCGTTTTCAAGTTACACAAGTGGGTATTGGTACACTCCTCTCTTCTCACATTCTTCTCCATAAACCAGGACAGAGAGAAACTGTGTTGGATTTCAATAGAGGCTTTGTTCTTCTTATTGTTTTGACAACGAAAACAGTTGTTTCCCCGAGAAGGAGACAATATGATGAAATGATATTTGTTAGGTTCAAAGGCTGCTTCCTTGGTCACTTTACCACACCAGATTCGATGATTTCTTTTGTAGAATGTGCATAATCACAACACACCTCCAGGGCTTCTGTGAGGATTACAAGAGAAAAAAATATGTCAAATGAGTTTGTACCATCTGGTCCTAAAATGCAAGTGTGGTTGCCTATAGTATTAAAAATCAGTCCGCTAGATATGGCAAAGATCAGAATCCAAAACCAGTTAGACTATCTGAGGCGAAGAGCTTAGTCACGGGAAGATGCCAGAAGGTCGTCCATTGTGTGGTGCCCACAACAGACTGATGCACAGGGCAACAAGCAACCTCATTCCCTGGGACACGTCATTGGAATGCTGCTGAATCATCTCCACCTTCTAGAGCAGCCTAAGCCATGGGAGACTCGGAGAACGGATGTATAGTTTCACGTTTCACTGCTCTCACTCTTTCCCATCACATAAAATTCCAGAGTTGCACCTGTTTTGCAGTTTGAAACCCAGGAAACCTCAAAACTGACCTCAAAACTCAGAAGCAGCAAAATACATGCACTGTATTTTAAATGACTTCTAAATACAGAGATGCTGTAGGGATGTGTGTGACCTGCAAAACCTGAAAACAGGTGGAGAGCCGAGAAAAGCTACTCAGTGCTCTGTACCTGAGGGGACTTGAGTTTTGTCTCCTTTGAGGACTGAGTGTGCATTTTATATTGTGCTTTTATGTGGTGATGCCATAGATTACCACCAAGTCATTCTAACTCTCTAAAGTCATTTTGCTTCTCAACCTTTGCTGGACAGTTAGCTAAGTTAGGGGGCAGGGGCTGCTGCAGTCATGGAACAAGTTCTTCTTTCCGTGAAAGCACCAGGCGCTAAACAAATCCAGTCATAGCTGTCGTAATCAGTTGAGGAAGAAGACCAAATTTTTAGGAACCAGACTAAAAGTTGCATAATGAGAAATGAGGACAGTCCTAACTATTTTCTTTGCACTTCTGCCGTACTCTAAACACATTTTGAAATGTTGGAATTGTATAGCTACTCCCCCCCCCCCTTTTCACTTGTTGCATCTTAAAGCATTAGCTTCTCTGAACTTCTTTTGGGAATAAGAAAGCTTGAAGAAGACATAAGTAAAGAAACTGGGATAAGACCTAACAACAGCAAAGTGTCAGCAATTTAAAGGAAGGTCAAAGATTTTAAACAAGCTGTATAGATAAGGCCTAGCACAGAGAACAATTCGGGACAGGCTGTCCCTAAATGGAATGACAAAGTCCAAAGCAGAGTCATCTCAGGATTTTCCAGTCCCTTGGAGGCCCAACAGACACTAACATTCCTCCTTGGTTCCCCTTATTGCAACTCAGCTTTGATTCAAGCGCTGTCAAAGGTCAAAGGAAAGATCCCTCCAGCAAAGTTCGCAAGCTGCTGGCTCTGTCCTGAGCTAGTCACTTCTCAGAACTTAGTTTTCATATCAGTAAAATGGAAAAGGGAGACCAGATGGACTTTCTCTGGTGCTTCCCAGATTTAGAATTTTATGATTCTAAATACTCTACTTGTGAATTTCGGAGGAACTTGTGCAGAATTCCTTGCTAATTTGGAGACCCCTGGAGATGTGGCTATAAATAGAGCTAAGGTCACAGGCAATTTGTAACTCAAAAATTACATCTTTTTATAAACAATAAAACTTAAGATCATTCTAGAAGTCCTACCTCGTTGAACGATAATCTGTGCAAACAGAGTTGAGTAGACCTTGCATATTCAAACTGCTTATCCTGACATTCATTTCCAAAAATTACTCTGAAAGATAAAAAACTGGGTGAGAGGACATTATCTCTTTGCAAAGACCAGATGAGCAACAATAGAAGGGAAAAGTCGACAATTTTCAGTGAGTCAGATTATTAAAAATCGTTTTCTTCTGAATCTTTATATTCTTCCAAGAATGTAATAGAATACATACAAAGGAAGACTAGATTAACCCTGATATTTAAGATGTTATGAATGCCCTATAATGACATTTCCTTAATTTAAAATAAAAAGTGGCAACAATTCAAGTGGAGAAAAAAAAATCATGGTGCTGACAAAAGAACATCGTACTTTTTTCTACAATGAGAAGACAATGTAGTTTCATTTATTATTTAGTTTGTTTTTATAGATTCAAATCCTAACTGGTTGATTTTCTTGAAACTCAAAGATCCCTTCACATCCACTGTCTTAAATATTGCCCCTTTATTCTTTCAACAAACCTGTGCTGCGCTCCTGGAACGTGAAATGAAACTCACCAAGCACTGGACACCATAAGGATGAACTGGAAAGACCCTTGGCTCACAGAGCTCCCAATTAACAGTACTAATGACCACCAAAATGCAGCAAGTATATCGGATAGGACTGAAGTTAGACAGCAACATTTTGTGAAACAGGGATTCCCATGGAGATAAACCTAGAAAAGACCTTATAGGAAAACTAACTTTGCAAATGGAGGCTCTGTCTTCAAGAGTAATGAAAGATCCAGTATGAAAAGAAATGTCAAAGTGATCTAAAAATGTCAAACAAAGTCGAAGCAGGTAAGTCCATTAGACAATGACACATCAAGTTAGGATCCAGCTTCTTCACAGCATAATCAAATATTCCAGCCAGAGGCAATCTGGAATCATCTAATCTAATCTTATTCTACAGAACGGAAAATCAAGGTTCCAAGAACCAAGGGACTTACCCAGAAATTCCCAGTTAGCTGCACAGTCTGATCGCTACTCTCACATCATGACCTGACTTGAAAAAGTCACATACATGATTCCTATACCATACACCTTGCAAAAGAAGTCTGGTTTGTGCCTTTGGGCAGGCAATTTTATGGTGAGATGCTCATTTGGGATTTCTGACATCTGCTCACTTGGCAGCCATCTTCAGGGATGACTACTTGTCGCCTACAGAACGAAAACCACAGCTTTTCTCCTTTTTGAACAAGACTCAGAGTAATAAGAACAGTAACAAGGAGCAATGCCAACTATACCCTCAGATCAGAGAACGACCTGTACATGGGTACAGTGTACAGCACCACAGTGGCTCTTAAGTCATCGGAAAGACCACTAATCACATATTCTTAGAAACAGGATGTGAACACATTCGTTCAATCACCAAAATCATTAATCACCCACACCCGACTGTGCCAAAATCACAGACAGAGGATGCTCAGCAAAATGGCAGTTCGAAGAAATCCCCAAGAGGTCCCTTTCTTAGTTCTCTAGCTGTGAGGCTCACGTTGCCTGTCTGCTCAGGCGACTTTCTCTGCAGGGCGCTGATGGAAAATTACGTTGAGAAAAAGCCTCCCTTAGTTCCTACATCTTCCTTCGGTTACGCGATCAAGTTCCCCAAATGCTCCAGCCATCTCCCCGCTGCAGCGTCAGCTCTAGATGGGGTGCTACCGGATAGAAACACAGACTGGGGCACCAAGACAACTAGATTGTATCGTGCTCTGCCGCTGAACTGCTATGGGACTGCCAGGCGTGCCCATCGACCTCCTCGGGTCTCAGCTCAGGCGCTGTGCCAGGAGGACATTGCGGGGCCGGCACCCGATGGGCCCATTTGAGAGCTTATTTCACTAACAGGCCTTTCCCCAGGGAGGTAACGGGGTCGCCACAGAGCAGGATTCGAGAAGCTGCTCGGCCTACGCAGGAGCTGAGCAGCGGCTCGCCCGCCCCTGGCGCTCGCGTCCCCAGGTCCGCGCCGGCCACCGTGCCCAGAGCTGGGGGGCTCTGGAGGCCCCGCGGGCTCCCTTCAGCTCGCACGGGGATGGAAAGCCCGAAGGCAGGAGCCTCGCCCACCGAGGGAGAAGGAAACGGCAGGGGAGGGGAAGGAAACCGGCTTTCGGAAACAAGTGTGCGCGCGAGGGTGCCCGCGGGCGGCGGGCCTGCACCCGTCACAGGAAGGGTGGCAGCTCGAGCTGGGATTCGAGGTCTGGGGGAGGTTCTAGCCCCCCAGCGACCACTGCTCTCACCCAGCCGGCCCCAGACTGCGAGGAACCCCGCTTCAACCGGCCGGGTGCGGGGTTAGGGCGTGAGAGCGAGCCCCCCGGGTGGGAGGCGGGAGGCGGAGGGGCGGGCAGGGAGGGGGCTGGGTAAAGGAATTTGGGTTGTTCTCAAGGAAACACTCCGACGCGAGCGTCTCAGAGCGGAAGAGAACGAGCCCGCCTCGCGCCTCTTTCAAGCGCGCGCGCGCGCGGCTGGGCGGGTAGGGCGGGGCGCGGGCACTATATCTCCCGGCGGAGGAGCACTCGTCCGCTCGACAAGCCCCGCCCCAAACGCTCTCAGTAGCTGTGGCTCACTTGGCGCTGCTGAGGCTTCTTTCCTCGTTCGGCTCGACGAGGGCTCTCTGATTGGCCAGCGGGACCCTGCAGTGGTTGGCCGGAAAGAGCCCAGGCGTCTGATTGGCCGCGCCGCACCTGCAATGCGTCAAGCCGCGGCGGGCGTGGAGGGCTCCGCGCGAAGGGTCGTGGCTGGCGGGGTGGCCGGCGGCCTTCGGCAGGGAGCGGCTCCGCCTAGGGCCGCCATCTTTAGTAGGGGCAGCGTGGACCGCCGCGGAGGCAGGGGTTTTGCCCGGCGCTCTGCGACTGGAGTTTTGTGTGGGGTTTCTTTTCCCTTTTTACTTTGCGGTGCGTTGTTTCTCCTCAGCTCCCAAGGATGGGCGAGGGCGGGGTGCGGGGCAAGGGGTAGGATGCCAGGGCTCGCGGCTCGCGAGTGGCCACCCAGGAAGAAGAGGGTCTGACAGGAGTTTTAGCTGCCGCTGCAGTAAGACCGCCAGGTCTGCGCTCTTCCGGCGTGCGCTGCGTGGACGACTTGGCCCTTGTCCACTTCCATAGCCCAGATGAGCTGTGCTTCCCGGGCTTCTTGCAAGAGCCAGAGAGCCGTTCTGGAAAGGTCTCCCGAATACGTCACGCTCCTCGTTCCCGCCGCGCGCGCGCCTGCCCGCCGGAATGCGTTTTGGTTTTTCAGAATTGTAAATCAAACCGCCTGTCTCGGAAACTATTTCTGGTTGGCAGAGATCGGGCCCGCGGGGGCAAAACGCAGCTTGTCTGACAGGCCAGAGACGTTGGCTGAGAATTATTTCGATCCTATCAGGTTATGTGCCTTTTAAGACAACTGTTATGTTTGTGCGTGAAGCCGGTGTTCGTTGATCGCCGCCGTCCACCTCCGCAAAGAAAAACAAAAACAACTCCCCCCCCCCCTCACCTTCCCCTCAGCTTTGCGTGCATCAGAAGTGGTCACTCAGCGCCCGCCCCTCAGTGGATGGGCGTGAAAAGAATTAGGGTCTGGCCCCCAGAGGAGTCCGCACCGGAGAAAGGGGGAAAGCCGTGGTTATCTGGCTTGAACGGGAGGTGTTGGCCTTGGCTGATTTGATTTGGGCTGCGTAGGCGCAAGTTGGTGGGTCGTGGCTCGTCCAAGGTGAATTTGGCGCGGCCTGGGTGTGGGCGTTGCCATGGCTACGTAGAGTGCGAGTTGGTGCATTTGGGGATCAACAAACCTGGTGGGGCCAGGCCTCTGCTGTCTGAGGGCTTGAGTGATTGACCTCCCTCGCGTCAGTGTCCTGGCTTTCACCATTCCTATCTCCAGCCAAGATTCCTGGATTAATCAATACAGGCATTCATGGGTGTGTCGACTGTCTGATCCAGGCGCATTCTTTGCCTGGTGTGGGTTTTCTGCTTACGAGAGCAGAGTTTGTACCAGTTGCCATATATTGTAATGAACAAGTTACAGGGAGTCTTAATCTTTTCAATTTGGAACATTTTGTCGGTTCCTAAACCTTTTCCCATAGGTGATGCATCACTTTACCTTAGAAAGCCTTCTGCCTAAAACAAACGTTCCGTTTAACTCTGTCAATTTAATTCCACAGCACCGAGTTCATGGACGTTGCAAAAGAAAGAAAAGTGCAGCTTTGCATAATCTGCATATAGCAACAACCACTCATGACTGGAACACAGTAATTCAGTGTTCTTTGGCAGCTGCAGTTCTAGGAGTTGGCTACTTTGCTTGTTTTATGAGGTAAAGCCATAGACTAAATCTTGCAGAGCCTCACTTCTGTAGTGTGAAAAGAATCAAGTTGTTTTTTTTTTTCCCCAAGTTTTTTTTTTTATTAGAGGCGATTCAAGTCCTGCAGCGTTCTGGTGAGGATTGCATGAGGTTCGAATGAGCCAGCACTGTGTAGGTTGGAGAACTCTTGACATAATGGTTCTCGGTTACTGAAGTTCATGCCCATAACTGTGAGTTTGTGAGAGGAAGATTTTTCTTCAGGATTTTCTTTTTTGTGGGGAGAACAGAATAGGTGCTCAAATGCGGATCCAAAACAAACCTTCCATAGCATGTTTTTTTCTTTATTGAAGGCATAGTGTTAAAATAGTCTTATTAGCACGTAGTGCCTGGTTTGGGAGACGTTAGGGGAAGCAATTCTCACAGTTGGCCTTGAACTCTCTTAGTTTTAGTGCTCAAAGGCACATGTCCTAGAAAGCCCCTCCGTCCCAGGTGAACTAGGACAGTTGGTCACTGTGGACTGTTTTCAGGGCCATAGACAGGGGGATGAATCAAATGGGACCTGAAGATCTTACTGTATAGAGACTGGGTTTTCCTGCAGCTAGAGGCTGCTGGAAAATGGATGTCATGTCAGTGAAGTGTGGGTTGGCATCTGAAACAGCACATCCAGTCAGTCTGATGGGTTTTTTTCTTCTCCCTTCTCTCAGGTCTCACATATTTCTTCCTTAAAAGATTTTTTAAAATTTCCTACTTAGTTCTACTCTGTCTTTGGTAAAGGTTTTACCAGCTTTTAGTCATTTTAGAGAGCAGAAGTTCTCTTTCATGGGCCCCTTGCAGTACCATGAAGCCTGCTGTGGCTGTGGTGAGTTGCTCGCGTTCGTGTTTGAAGGCATGTTGCCTTTCACCTAGCAGTTAGTGGAAATAAAGAGGTTCTCCTTTTCCATCCAAATTGATGGACTCCCTGAGTTGTCCCTGTGGGGTGCAGGTTGAGAACCCTGCTCCTTTCTCTGGTTCTCTTTCTGTTCCCCTTTATATTCTTTCACTTCTACAGACCCACTGCTGCTGCCACAGCTCAGGACACTGTCGCTGTTCCCAGCTATTGCTGACCTCTTTATTGGTCTCCCACTCTAATTCCATCTTATGTTAGATGATGAACTCATTTTTCTGAACCACCCATCTGACTCGAGCATGTCCTTGCTCAAATCTCCCATGGCTTCCACAGTCTCCAGGATTAAGCCCAAGTTGCTTAGGTGTTCCCTCAGGACCTCTATCATCTGACCTTCTCGGTCCTAATAACCTGCTATCCTTTGCGACTCCTGAAGTTCAGCCATATGAATTACTCTTAAGGCCTGAGCTTCCCCTCTCCATCGTGTATTCACATTGCTCTCTTACCCTAGATTTCTATCACCTGCTGCACAAAGTTCTAATATCCCGGATGACTTACTTGAAAGGCCAAGTCAGCTACAATCACCCCCTCCTACCTTGGGCTCCCTTAGCACTTTATTTCTCCCTCTATTATTACCACATTCCACTTTTATAGGTATTTGACTACTCATTTCATAAATACCTGGAAAGTACCTGCTGTGAGCTTGCTCCTGTACTATGATTTAAAAACCAAGATACAGACTTGGGCTTTGGTCTTTAAAGGGTTCATATTTAAGATTGGAAGACAATGTGAACCTAAGTAACAGTTTTTCAAGAGAGAAGAAAATAACAACCATTTCAGGAGTCCAGAGGGAGAACTAACACTGCTAGAGGAATCAAAGTGCTTAGAGGAAGAGGAGAGGGAGGTATCTGAGCTTGCTCTGAAGATCCCGACCTACATGGATGTGGCTAGGGAAGGCACTCCACGCAGAGGGAATTTCTATACCAAATCGAAAAGACTGGGAAAAGCAAGGGAGTGTTTCGAAAAGGAAGAAGTTTGTTGTTAAGGGGCCATAGGAGAGATCAGGCTGATGCCAAGCTAAGGTTAGTCAAGAATGACTACACAGTCCAAGCAAGATGGGCTATCCTAAATGCTTGGAATAATTTAAAAGATTTCAGAGAAGAGACTGACAAAATTAAAGGTGATTTGAGACAATTATGTAGCAGCAAAGTGGGAGGTGAATTTTACAGAGACTGTAGACAGACTAATGAAGGCAGTAACAGTAGGAATAACGGCTTGTATTTGTTGGGCACTTAGTGTGCCATATAAAACTTATTGCTCACAGGAAATCCTGCTGTTCACTTCTTGTACAGATAAGCTTGGAAAGGATAAATAACTTGACCAAGTTCAAGTTAGCTATAACTATAGCTGTAACCTGGAATTGTTAGCAGTGGGTTTAGTGAAGGTTCAAGAACTGATTCTCTTAAAGTGGTAGTATTTTGGATGTTTGTTCACGTTAAAGAATGGAAAAGCAACAGATCGCATCCTGGTTGGGCTACATTCCATTCCAGCATCATTATCTCCAGTATTGGCCTTGTCATGTAGCATCAACATTCTTTTCTAGAGTAAAGGGAAAAGACATCAGTAGGTAAAGGATTTCTACAGTTTTGCCCAGGAAAGGCTGTTTCTCTAATAATTTTAGTATACAAAGTTAGTATACATTTTACAGTACACTGTTTACCCTTTTCCCTTTGCTAACAGCTTTACATCATTTTGTGTGTGTTACCAGACTGATTAGTTCACAAATTCCTTAAGAACAAGCCCTCTTAGAGAAAGCCTTCTCACCACTCATTGCCCTACACATAGTAGTCAGTCTTGATTTGTCATTTTTTTCCTTCTGATTTATTTTGTCTACTTTTATTTATGATGGTAGCATTTAAAAAGGTTGTCTATTCAAGTCCATTAATCAATGAATACTTGAAGTATTGTGTTAGAAAACTCAAAAGCAAAAAGTGGTCTTGTTTCTGCTTGAATTCGCAAGGCAAATTATATTGCATCATTGATTTTTTTTTCATTAAGGTAAGTATTCAAATTCTTCACTGTTGAAAGCATTTTTCAAATTATAGCATGCCACTGGTAAACCTAGCCTTTGAAAATTTAAAATCCTAGTCTCTCTTATTTTAAAATTTGTGCTACCTGAAATGCATAATAAATTAAAGAACTGAAGTAGATAAATGAGATTTTTCACAAACCATTTTCCCATGAGATTTAGTATAATTGATATTTCAGTTAATGTTTTACTAGTCTTGAAAAAATATTTATTTTCTTTGAAAAGAAAAAGTAGTGACTGTGTGAGTTATTTTCACAACAGTTTACCAGTGAGTTTCTTTATATTCTCTCCTGTGTGCTGTTATCCCTAATTAACATTAGCATTTGCTAAAGTTTAATGCTGAAAAACTGGTAAGAACCCTGTCTTCTAGAACTTGAGATCTATGAATTTGTGTAAAACTAGTGTGTTAAAGACACGGATTTGAGAAACCTTCTTTGTGTAATTACCAATGGATAGCTGCACACCAAACAACATTTACAGATGTCCACAATTGCTTCCCAACATCTGAAACTTGTTGTAGTGATTATTGTTCCATCCTCCCAAAACAATGGATTCCAGATACTTTTAGGAATCCAATAGATTCCTTTGATGGATGAATTTCTTTGCTGCTTGCTGAAGACAAGGTGACCTGCTGGTAGATGTAAAAGTCTCCTAAGTAAGATGACCATGGCATCAGTACCATCAGTGAATACTTTGAGGTTCTTACACTGACGGGGCATGCTGGGAGACCCCCACCCTGTGGCTGATCACAGACCCCTTTGCCTACTGGTGTGTACGACTAGGCTACAGCACACATTAGGTCAGAGATGATATTTTTATTTATTTTAGCTTTTGTTATATTTATTATTTATTTACACCCTCAATATTTGTCTGGCATGTAACAGCCACTAAATAAATACTGTTGACCATCTGAATCAACTATTAAAATGGAGAGAAAAAAAAAACAAATGAAAGAAGGAAAGCTATTCTGTAATACAGCTTTTAAAAAGGAAAATAGGAAAATAAAAATATTTTTAAAATTAAAATGGAAAATATTATAGTTTCTTAAGATACTAGTCACATCTGATGCATAAGAAATAGGCAATAAACAAATCATTACACGTTATATTAATCCACAATGAACACTGTACCCAAATAGCTAGAAAATTAATAATACTGTGGAAAATATTTGTGGACTTCCCAAGACTTGTGTACCCCTCTCCAGCTCCAGATTTTCTCCATTCAGGAGTGTTTTACCTTTGAGATGTGTAAATCAGAAACCAGCATTTATAAGAGGCAAATCTACTTAATAGGTTTTTTACATTTAATGACAAACTGCATATATCAATATTCGTATGGAAGAACATTTACTGATAACCCTTTGGACATCATGAAAAAACAGTAAGCGCTGTTATTACTATGCTGAACCCTGGGAAATTAGAACAGTCTACTTGTGCACATGGGAAGGCTTATACTAGAGTTCATTTTCTAATGTCTTGTTTTCCCTTCATGTTAAAATTTTTTAATTTAAAATTATTTTTGAAATGTCATCTTTGGGGAAATTTTCTAAAAATTGCTTTCCTAATTGCCATATGTTTTACATTTTGTGTCTCAAAACTGTCTTTAATCATTCAGAATATATTTTCACATGGATCCTGAGTGAAACTTCTCTGAGTTTTTAAGAAGATTTTAAGTTGTAACACTGGCTATTGGTAAGGATTTACTAAAACAGAACAAAGGGAAAATGAAGATGCAAACCCCAAATGATGGCATCGCAACATTTTAAAGTTAATTCTTACACCAGGGTTATGGTGCATCTTTTTGTACTACACATAATAGCATATTGTGTCTAATACTGAACTCATTCCAAAGAAAGACTAATGTCAGTATATAGGTTCCTTTCTGGGACAATTTTACCCTTCTTTCTATGACCGGTTTCCATTGCAGTTCAATATGCAGCCATCAAACAGGTTTTGTGTTTCTGATATAATTTTTTGTTTTGACGCAATTTTAGATTTACAGACAAGTTACGGGAATAGCACAAAGAATTTCCATGTACCCTTTGCTCATGTTTTCCAAATGTTAGCATTTGTCATATCAGTGCACTTGCACATGTTCCCTCTCTGTCTCCCTCCCTCCTTCCTTCCCTCCCACTCCTCCCTTCCCTCCCTTTCCCCTTGCCCCCTTCCACTCTCCCTCTCCCCTTCTCGGGTTTTTTGGACAGATACCATGTGCCTTTGTTCCTAGATGTTTCAGTTCTATAATTCCATATTTCAGTGTTTAATCCCAGAAGTAGGTCATTCTATTACATAACTCTAGTGCAATTATCAAAATCAGGAAAGGAATATAATACCATTGTCAAATATCATCTAATCTACAGTCTTTATTCTTACTTTGCTGATTGTTGCATTCCTGTTCTTTATAGCAAAATAAAATCCCACATCATGCTTTGCATTCAACTGCCATGTTTCTAGTCTTATTTAATCTAGAATCCTTCCTTGAGCATTGTTTTTCACAACACTGACAGTTTTATTGACTTCTAACCAGTCAATTTGCTGAGACTTTTTTAAAAGATTGAGTATATTTCAAGTCACTAAATGACTGCTGAGATAGTCAGCAGTTGAGGGAACAGGTTTAGGTGCTAATTATGTTATAGTCTTTAAAAAGGTCTTCCAGAATTGAGGTCACTAGAAGGTAAGGTAGTGTGGGGGTGGGAACAAGAGGGAGGGGTGCAGTGATTTAGGGTAAAGGATTAGGGTGTCTTGGTGGGGGTGGTATGGTGACATACATCTGAGGAGGGGTGAAGGTATTCCCCTAAATCATATACAGTGCTGTAAACCAGTGTTACCTCAAAAATTAAAAAATCTCTCAAAGCAATAGTAAAGGGTGAGGAAAAAGAGCAATTTGGAATTCTACTCCCCCTCACTTTTTAGCCTAACCTAATCTTTTACAGAAAATAGGAAAAAACAGGCCAAGAGAGAAGAGGTAACTTTGTCAAAAGTCTTCCAGTTCCCTACTTCCTGGATAGCTTAATGCTTCCTGGAGAAAAGTCACAAAATTCTAAAAGTTTATTTTTATTCCATTTGTTCTGGTTTGCTTCTGAGAATCTGCTCACCAGTGGTCTTTGTTACATATTTATTCTCTATAATTGATACTTAATAGATAATGTTTATAATGCTTCACTTATGTAAAAGTTACCTTTAGGACCTCTCCAGTTGCAGGTGGAACAGATCTTGTCAAGTACTTTCAGAAAGACAGCCTGGGGCCCCAGGTGGACCTTCTGAAGGAACTGGTCCGTTCCATCTGGTTCTGCTCTGGGGCCAGCTATTACTGCTGCAGGCCCCGGGCGTAGCCTGAGCTAGCCCTTCCAAAAGGGCACATAGCTTTGAGACAGAGGTTTTTGTATTTTCAATGAAAAGATGTTGCCGAGCCTTCTGCAGCTGCTTAGGCCCTGGGACCCTGGGCAAAGCACTGAAGCCCAGATGCTGGTTGCCTCCATGAGAAAGCACAGCTAAAGTAGGGGTCATATTTTGTAATATTTTGTAATTCATTATCATGTATAGGCTGCATCAGCTTGTTAACAGTTCCATCTTTCATAATTCAGAAATTTCACCTGTGTTCTTAGTATGCATGTGTAGCCGTAATATCTATTTCAAGGCAACCAGTGTATTTACGCTTTTAAGAAAATAACTGTGAAATCTAGGCCTGCCATCTTATGGCTTCTCGATGGTATTACCAAAACACAGAGCAGTGGATCTGCTTGTCAGGAAACCACTTTTGTACAGATCAAGAGAATACCCGCTCGATTTTGTGTAGCTTATGTCCAAAGCAGATTATACCGTATTTTGAAATTCATTTTCTTTAATCTTCATTTCAACTCTAGAGGGGGGAAAATTCAAATCTACAAAACCCTCCACCTGCAATCAAAATTATTGATTGATCCCAACAATCATCTTCTAGACGGCATTTCATTTCTAAATGGCCATCGGTAGCTCCATTGCTTTTGGAATCATCAGGAACACGAGAAGGGCTCTTTGAAGTGATTGTTAGACGGGTTGGCATGCATATTTTATGAAAGCTGTGATCAGTTCTTCATTCATGATTGTGAAATATAAGTCTTTCTTTTTTCCTTTTTATACATAGCGTTCTGTCAGCTATATAGCTGACAAATGATGAGAAAAGATGATTTTCCACCGCAACCAGGATTAGTGTTTGTGCAATTCACTCCTTCCAGCCCCTACTCATGTGCCTTAGCTCTTCTCTTCTGTCATTCAAAGGGTCCAAAACAACTTTCCTTCACAATGAACATGGGGGAGTTAAGCAGCAAAAAACATCTTTCCATTCTTTCCAAACAGCATTTTCAAAACGTTGCAAATAAAAGAGCAAAGAAAAGCAGGCTCTGATTCCCCAGTGAATGATGGCATTTTCTCTAAATCTTTGATTCAAAACACCCAAATACAATTGTTTTGCCTTCCCACAAATAATTCAGAGACACTGAAATATCCTGAGAATTGCTTTTGATAGGCATCCTGAAACTGTGGGGCCAACACAATCATTCTCTTCAAGTGTGCTGATTTGATGAAGTTTTTCAACTATGGTCTGGCTCTCCCCAGGTTTCAGTTTATTCTGTTTATGCTTCAGTAGTAGTAGAGGTCATGGACATCATGATACAGTTCAGGGCAGTAACTGGCCAAGCTGGTGGCATAAACATTTGCTATAACGGATGTTTATTGTTAGGGAAACTCACAACTAGATCAAACATCAGTTCCCATATCAGCCATCAAGAACTAGAGGGCAGTTTGAGGCAAACATTTGAACTTCTTGGGGCTCACCTTTTGCTGAATAGAGACATTAACTGAGGTTACATACTTCCTACTGCCTCTTCGAAATCTTCCTGCTTTTATCTAATCTCATGACTTAATTATCAAATTCCCTTTCTATAGAATTTTCTCTCTCTTGTTTGGCTAGTGCTGTTACTGACATTCAGGAGATAAAGTATCATTTCCACCTTGAGCCAAATCAGAAGACTGTGAGCTGCATATATTTCTGTTTATTTTTGTTCTATTTTAGAAGTTTTATAACTATTTTAAAATTTTTTAATTCTGGTCAAAATTTAAAATATAATCTGACTCTAATAGTTTTTTTTTTTTTTTTTTTTTTTGATACTAGGTCTAGCTATGTTGCCCGGGGTAGTCCTGCGGACTCGAGCGATATCCAGCCTCAGCCTCCCAGGTAACTGGGATTACAGGCGCCCACCACCACGCCCGGCTGCTTTTTCAAGACCAGCTCTTGCTATGTTGCTCGTGGTAGTCTCGAACCTGCGAACTAAAGTGATCCTTGGCCTCTTGCCTCCCAGCGCTTAGATTACAGGTGCGCGCCACTATGCCTGGTTGACTCTGATAGTTAATGTATTTGAAAAAGGTTTAAGCTTTTAGTTCTGTTGCTCAATCCATGTTTGAAAATTTCTAAATCTGCCCTTGCTTTTACTCTTAAAACATACTGTCACCATAAAATTAATTGACTGTACCAGGTGCCAACTAAATATTTTATGGAAATGAAATTGTTCACATACACAAAAAATGACTGTAGGAAAGAGAATTCGCAAATAAGGATTCTGTGAAATGCAAGTTTCACTAAAAAAAAAGTAAAATTTGAAATAATTCTAATGCTAAAGCTAGGTTTTGAGAAAGAAATGCAAATGTGTCATTTACATGTTGAACATAAGTGTATAGCTGTGTTTTAAATTTCCAAGTGTGGATAACTTTCACTACTGCCTCAGGAATATTCCAGTGATTAAAATCCAAAAATAAATCATTGCCAATTCTGTGTCCTTCACTTAACGGTGCAATTAAAATCTTTTTTCTTCAGGCAATTACTTTTGAAAGACTAAGGTACCAATGTAAAAATCAAATTGAGCCAACTACTTATATAAGCCTCTTTGTCTCTATTATATGTATGTATGTATAATATATATAATAAAGGAATACACTGTTTAATAATGGAATAAATTGACTGGAGAATAAGTAAACTAGATTCATGATTCTGAGAAGATGCAGACAAGTTTGGGTCACTGTTGCGTATTTTGTAGAATATACTTTTTTCACTGGAATATTGACTACTCCAGGTATATTTGGAACCATCCCTTCAAATTCTGAAAGCCTAAGATTCTAGTAAACTTTAGGCCAATCTTTTTTGCAATTTACCTAACAATTTGAAAAAGTATGAATCTTGGAGGGTATTTTATCATCATTGCAAAATTATATCCTGTGTTAGCGCAACAGAGGAAAGTGTCTCCCTTTATGGTGCCATTAAGGGTTGTTCACAGTACAGGAAGAAAAACTGAACTTCCGTCACTCTAAATGTGCTCCCTAATTATCACTTCAAATTTGCTTCTGCTGATATTCAGCAAGCAAGCCCTTTTTTTTTTTTTTTTTTGAGACTAGGTCTCGCTATGTTGCCCAAGGTTGTCTTGAACCCTTGGACTCAAGTGATCCTTAGCCTCAGCCTCCCAGGTAGCTGGGATTACAGGTGTGCACCACCACACCTGGCTTCATCAAGTTCTTTTTTAGCAGAACGATTTCCAGTCATTTTGGGTTGTGGAGTTCAACATCTCTGAAAGATGCTGCTTGGACCCCTGGTTGTGCTTGGTGACCTGTGCCTTGGAGGCTCTGGATGTTGATCAGTGAGGAGTTTTCCATTTCCCGTGCCATGGAAGAACCTTGTGATTCAAGCTCAAGGACAGGATTCTTAGGACGGTTCCCTGGTGGCCTGCTGAAGTGTGTCAGAATTACCAGGAGAGGGTCGCATTGACCAAGGATAAATGGAATCTTGAGGTCCATTTCTGAACAACGATATATTGACCCTTCACAAAACTATGACTTAAGAGAAGTTATTTTTTATACCATTCACCCTGGCTCTCCCCACTTCTCCTCCCTGTCACCACCATAGCTTCCTCCTCCAGACAGTCAGGGTCTCGATTTAGTAGTCTCCACACACGCCCTCTCCCGAAGCTCACTCTCTGGAAGGCATGTGTTATTAAAATGCTAATGCAAATGTAGGCGACTGTCTCCCCTCTCTCGGGGATGCGCACAGTACCCATCTTAGGGAATGAGAGAATCAGCTGATAGTCGAGGGACTTGGAGTCCTTCTGGAAAAGCTGCCATGCTAGACTGTCTCCCCATCTGCCTTCACTTAAGGTCTAAGCTTCTGGTCTCATCTCCGCAACACCCCCTCCTGCCTCTCTCACTGGTTCATTCCGCCGCTGTTCATAGACCTCTCATCCAAGGTTAGGCATGGGGCACCCCACAAACAACCCAGAGGAGGCTCAGTCCTTACCCTTGTGGGCTGCACTTTGGTGAGATGATGGTGAGGAACTAAATAAATGTCAAGTGGGCCAGGCACGGTGGTTCGTGCCTGTAAGCTTCAGCCTATGAAGCGGCCGGGCCTAGGGATCACGATTCGAGTCCCACCCGGGGCCTGTAGCGAGACCTAGTTCCCAGAAAAAAATAACTGGGCATGGTGGCCCACGCCTGTAATCCCAGCTACCTGGGAAGCTGAGGCTGGGGGTTGCTTGAGTCTGTGGTACCCCGGGCAACGAGAGCCTGCGGTTCCACGGGCAAAACTAGCAAGACCTAGTCTCAAAAAAAAAAAAAAATGTCAAGCGATCACTATGGTAAATGCAGTAAAGGGGGAACGAGGGCAACACGTATTTCATCAGGGGTCTTGCGTTAGCCAGCAACTCTAGGACTTATCTCTGGACAAAGTTTGATGGAGCTGGGTGAGAGCTGCTGAGACAAAAGAGATGTTAGGATGTATTGGTTTCCAGGATTGCTATAGTTAGGGCCAGAAATTGGATTTGTGAAAACACCAGAAATATATTGTCACAGTTTTGGAGGCTGGACGTCCAAGATGAGGCTCAGCAGGGCCCCACTCACCGGAGCTCCCGGGAGGAAGCCCTTTTCCTCTTCCAGCATCTGGTATCTGACCACCTCGCCGTGTAGTGTCATCCCAGGCCTGGGCCACCTCCTAGTGTGTCCTTCCTCATCTTCCCTCTGTGCTTGTCCATCCTGTTCCCTAATCACCCCCTTTCCCCAGGCGCACCAGTCACGCTGGATTAGGACCTACCCTCAACGATCTCATTTCCACCCGGTTACAATGTGAAGACCCTGTCACCAAATAATGTCCCGTTCTGCAGTCCCAGTGGTTAGCAGCACAACAAGCTTTTTGCAGACAATTTGCACCACAATAGGATGATGAGCAGAGTTGAAGGGGGTGGCAGGCAGGGGTGCAGCATGTGCCAAGGTCCTGTGGTGGGGACAGAAGTGTGGGCTAGGGAGAGAGGAGGTGTGGTGTGCGAAGCTGGAGAGGAAGTGAAGGGCAGTTCGTAGACTTGTGTTGGGGGTGTTGGACATACGGGAAAGGAATGAAGCTTTTGGGGGAATGTCAAGAGGATAGGATCAGATTCACGCACTGAAAATTTCGGCTGCTAACAAATCAGGTGGCTTAAACGACATCTATTTTCTCACAGTTCCAGAGTCTGGGAAGCCCCAGACCAAGGTGCCAGTATGGCCAGTTCTGGTGAGCGCTCTCTTCCTGGCATGTGGTGGTCACTTCTGAGTGTCCCCACAGGACGAGCAGGTGCCCACTTGATGGTGTCTGCACCCACATCACCCTAGGGTGATCAGCTACCGAAGGCGCCATCTTGTGATGCCGTCACATGGGGGTGTGATTACGGCTTCAATGGCTGGATTGGGGGGGGGGGCACATAGCTTAGTCTCTAACAAGAGAAGGTGGTGGGTTTGCTTGGGAGAGCTTTTGCTGGGAGAGCTTTCAGTGTTCCCAAGAGCTACCGTTGAGGGGCACAGTGAGGGAGAGAGGAATCCTCAGGGGCCCTTGGTGGGAGAAAGAGTAGCACAGGTGGCTCTAGACAGGAGAGGAGAGATGTTCTCATCTAACGAGACTCCTTTTTAGGATTTTGTTCTTTGGGGGCTCACACAATTGCTTCCCCTTGGAGTCATGGCTTGGCTCCACTGTGCCGGGAACTGTCAGGACTGTCAGAACTGTCAGCACTGGGGCCATCGTTGCCCTGCCAGTGTCTACACACCTCCATGTTCTTTTTTTTTGCTTGTTTTTGAAACTAGGTCTCCCTGTGTTGCCCGGGGTAGTCCCGATCCCACAGACTCAAGCAATCCCCAGCCTCAGCCTCCCAGGTAGCTGGGATTGTTATCGGGGGATAGGGACACCCCCGTTTAAATTCCTCCTTCCTATGGGTTCTCCCGCCTGCGCGCAGCAGCTGCTCAGATATCAAACCTTAACAACCAGGATAGACAAGAGGTTTATTTACAGATATGGAAAAAAAAAAACCAAACCGAAAGAGTCCACACCCTCACAAATGTTCCAAACGAATAGAGCCCCACTTCTGCTCCTCAAGGAGCTTCGTGGGGTTTACCTCAGTCTTAGGGCACTTCTGGTTGGAAATGCCAGGACCTTGACTCCCAATCCTGTCACTCCAGTTGGTACCAGATGAATCCAACCAACACAGGTGGGGCTCAGAT
>PVHY01017390.1:0-31522 GCA_004024945.1 Uropsilus gracilis
CTGTCCTCCCCCACCTCCCAGTGCTCCCACCCCTCCAATTCCATCCCCACCTTCCACCCTTCCCCCTCCTCCTCAAGCTCCACCTCCCAACAGGGCACCACCCCCCTCCCGCCCTCCTCCTAGGCCCTCTGTCTAAAACCAAAAGGCCATGCTCTGGGCTTTCAGAAACCTTGGGGAGGAGGCTCCTCTGTGGTGTTAGAACAAGTCTTTCCAGTGAAAGGAGGCTTCCGCTTTGGAAATTAGTGGTGATTAAAACCCACTGAAATTCACACACTTTAAAATTGGTTTGCAATGCCAATATACCAACAATTGTGATCAGCAGAAAGAAACAGAAATTTCGAAATGCCTGAAAAAAAATAATGAGGCATCTACAGTCACAATTCTAGCCAACCAACTAGTTGTCACCTCTAGAAGGTTCCAGAAAGAGTGAAACTGCTGATATGCTCTAAATGGGATTGTGCCTCATGGAGACCAATAAGAAAATAATTTTTATTGAAGGCGAAATGCAGAGTTGGATAAGAAATAACATTGCTGGGTTCCTAATTGCTGCCTTTCCTCAGCCACTCCACTTTCATCACTATCCTAGATCCTTGGTCCAGGCACCAAGGAATCCTCAGATAGGAAGGCAGAAATCCTTTGCCTACAACTTTAGGAAAAATTTGAGTATCCCATTGTGGTGAAAAAAAACTCAACATCAGATAGGTATCCAAAAGCATGCTCTCCTGGAGTGTGCCTTATTTTCCTTTCAAGTTCTCCCCAGTTTCCCAGTGAGGAAGAGAGCAAATGTCCACTGATGGAAAAAGGTACGTTGCTATATTGCTGTGTAAGTGCAATCAGATGTATATATTGATATGGAGAGTATTGATGGGAGCATTGAACAGTTTCTGAAGCCCACAGGCCATCAACAGCTAAAGATGGCTGGCTGTGGCCCAATACACTAGAACATTGTCTGGTTAATGTTTCAGGTTAAAAATCAAGATTTGGCTTTGGTTTAAGTCATTTGAAATATGATTGATTCATTTTCCAGATCCAAAATGGAGCTGATCTCCCTCAAATGGTATCATTGGCATACCGTACAGTTGTACAGTTTTTTCCTTTCTCCTTTGATAAAGTTGTGCACCAGAAACTTCTCTAGGTAGAGAAGAGAGATGATCATTCTAATATAAGGAAACTGTCCCCAGGTTCACTGATTAGCCCCAAAAGAGATGAGTGTGGTAGATACACAAATATTTCTCCTTGGCTTTTCAAAATATTCACAAACATCAGCCATCAAACCAAGGGAAATACACAAGATATGTAACACAGATACTCTGCCTGGAATTCCCACCATGCCTGGGGCCCTGCCACCCCAGTTCCTGGAAGACTCTTTGAATCTTGTCATCAGTAAGCCCTATAATTAATTTCTGAGCGCAGGGCTTAATCACCCAGGGGTGATGCACCAGCCTCTTCAAAATCATCTCCCCTTCTAGCTTTCCACAGGTCTTAAAAATTCCTCTCCCAAGCTGGCCGAATTCTTAAATCTTTTCTAATTAAACTTGGTGCTTTGAGCTTCACCTCCAAAGATCCTTCCAGAACCTGTCAAGCCAGCTAGTTCTTTCCCCTTCCTTAGAACAAGGGCTTGAGAACCAAGCATGCATTCCATCAACTCCAGTTCTTATAGCCCTCGCAGACTCATCAATCATAGAACTGTTCCTATGGAGTCCTCAAATCAGCAACTCATCAGTAGAGCTGAGAGTCCCCTGCTTTGGACATCTTTAGAAATCGGAAACAGTATACAGAAACAATATATGGGAACAAGAGGAATCCCTTGGGCATAAAACCTACAGTCAGGAGAAAATAGATCTACACAGAATGCCTCAATGGGAGACCTCAAGCACTAAATTTGCAGTGCCAACTTCAAACCGACACTTCTCCAAGCAGATTCCAGATCCAGACCTTCTCCCAGCCTGCCATTTCCAGATACTCTCCTAGACTGCTTATAGATCTAAAATCAGAGATAACTTCCACAACTTTTGTCAGCAACCTCCCTCAACCTCCCCCCACCTGCCAGGATTATCTATTTGTGGAACACTAGGCTTCTTTAGTGGAGTCCCTGATGAAGCAGGAGCCAGGATGTCTTGGCCCCCTGCAGTGACACTGCTGGACTTCAGAAAACCATTCAAAGAAGAATGGATTCCCCTAGGCTCATGCTGTAGAGACGTTGAGCCTATTTTGACTGTTTTGACTGCTGGCAGTACAAAACGGTCCACCCCACCCCACACCACTGCACCATGACTCACTGCGGCCATGAGGAAGTTCAAGCCAGTGTGCACCGTTGGTGTGCAGCAAAATGGCGGGCATCCGGTGAGAATCAGCGTTCAGGATCTTCACAGTCATCAGAAGCCCTGTACAGTTTCAAAGATGGACTCTTTGATGAAATGGGGAACTGCAAATACATGATGAATATGAAAAGGACTAGCTAGGTTTGTCCTTAAATGGACTCCAGTCATCCCTCGTCAATAAAATTACAGTTGCAGAGAAACTTCTCTACTGTATGAACAAGGAAATATTTTAATAGCAGGAGCTATGCGAGGCAGGAAAGTGCTTTAGCTGGTTTATAAAATCCATCAGTGCTTGTGTCACTCCCTGTAAAAGGCAGCAGACATATGATTGTGATCAGGAAACTGCACAAAATAATTGTCCAACCCCCGTGTTATTGTCCTTGTGAAATTTTTTTTTGTAAAACCCAGACTTTCGTTGTATATATTCGTGTTCCATGTGTTAGATGGAAGCATTTCCTATCCAGTGTGAATAAAAAGAACAGTTGTAGTAAATTATTATAAAGCCAATGATATTTCATGGCAGGTTATTCTACCAAGCTGTGCTTGTTGGTTTTTTTCCATGACTGTATTGCTTTTACAAATGTACAAATAGTTACTGAAAGGACGAGACCCTTGTTTGCACAGCATTAATAAGAACCTTGAGTTCCATGGCCCTCTCTGCTACCACCAGCTCACAGTTTCTGGCCTGGAACTTGGCACATACTCCAGTGAGACACAAGGTCTCTCTTCTTTTACCAAGGTCAAGAACAGAGCTGACAGCTAAATGAGTAGTCTTGGATATCTGGCCATCGGCATCCTCATTGTAAATATCACTAGCATGGGCAGAGATGATCTTGAAGTCTCAGTATACACTAAAGTCCAAACACTGTATCAGATGAGGGAAACCCAAAAAAAACTAGGAAAAAAGTAATTATAAGATAATGAGCAACACTTTCAGCCCAGTGCCAACTCAGTAAAAAACAGTTAATGCTGTGTAAAATGGGTTGAATTAGTTTGCAAACTATATAAATATATATACAATAAAAACCCTGTTTATGCACACCAGATGGAAATGGGGTGTCCTAGTCAATTGCCTTTTCTAGTTATCTGAGCTTATTATATTATCATACTTGAATAACCAATTTAAAATAATTAGAATATGATTTTTTTTTTAAATACACTTAACATTAAACTCTTCTTCTAACTCTTCTTTCTGTGAGAATTCAGAAGACAGTTATGGATCTTCAGTGCTCTGAGTCATTGTTATAAAATTCAGTTATCACTGTACCATGTTATAGAAAACTGGGTAAACATGTACAATGACAAACCATGGAAGTTGCTTTTTTAAAAAAATAATAAATTCCTAAAAATAATGTTTTTCTGGTTATTTGTTTCTATGTTATAAAAATATAAAGTGTATATTGTTTAAATGCTCAGTGTTCTGATAATAAAATAGCTGTCATTCTGCAAATGAAATATTTCTCAATTTTATGCTTTCTACCAAACTCTATTTAGTTGTATCATTCCTTATTTAGTTGTTCCACTCTCAAAATATGCTTTACTTCTAGTTATAGTTTTCAGTTTTTCACAGTGACCATGTTCAATGAAAATGTAAAATAAAAATTTAATTCAAGGAAGCACACAGGAAAATAACGTACAGTATCAGTATAGATGGTGAGTGGTATCTGGCTATGATTGATTTGACCTACACAGCGATGACTCCAGAGATTTTCAGCTCCTAAGAAACCAAGCAGTGTTATACATAGTGCTGCAATAAATGCCCTCATGTCCATAGAGACCCCAAAATATTTTAATTTACTTCTATGTTTCTAATACAAACCCTTTTACTCTTCCTAGCAGTTTCACTATAGCTTCTCTATATTTCTTGTAGGTAAAAGAGTGTTTCTTACTAGTTCTTAGATGTATTTCTTTACAAGTCTTCATTTTGAGTTCATGTTAATTGGAATAAAATCACTGCAAACAAAAGTATGTCACATTTTTTTCCTAAGACTTCATTGGTATTCACTTTTTAATAGCATGTGGGGTATATGCACATTTTTGAACTGCATCTTTAATCATCAAATGTTTTCAAGATAATAGGCTAACTGGAACAAAAAGGAAAAGTTGGAGCCCTACCTCACTTCTTGCACCAAAATAAGTTCCAGCTGTATTTAAGTGTAATAAATAAAATCAAGTAAGTACTAGAAGTAGAAATTCATATTATTCATAACTGTGTTATGAATAATTTTTAAATACCACTAATTGGCTGCATTATGAACCAACTTTCCTATGAAATCACTATAACTACCCTGAGCACTGCATTGAGTTGAATAAACAGAGAATAATTAGTAACAGTAATAATCTCCTTGAATAGGTGCTGACTGTGAACTGGAGTGGGTGATCCACAACTGCTCATCACTAATCCAACTATATTTCTTCAGATGAATCTGTTTCTCTAGAGCCTCACTTAGGTGTAGTACAAGAACTCTGTCCATCTATACATTTGATAAATAAGCTTAGTGCGCTTACAGCTACCAACTGTAGGGTATGAGGTTAGAGATTTTGACATATACCAAACATAAATTTTATGCTGATCAAAACTGTATTGTATTGAACCATCAAACTCCATTCAAAGTTTTCACATCTAAACAATCAGGAGCCTTATAATTATACTAGGGGAAATTTTTGTTTTCTCTCCTTTTTATTCAACATTCAAATGGCTACTTAGTTTTATAGAGTCTTCTTTCTCCAACTGAGTTAAGACAACTTTCCTTCTCCACTTAAGTTAGGACAACTTTCATTTTTGGATTTCAAGACTGTGTGATATCTTCTTCAATTAGTTTAAATACAATTTCACAATGTACTAATAAAACAACAGCAGCAGTTAACAAATTTTGTCTGAGTCATAATTAATTGTGTACACTCAGTACTTTATCCAGTAACTTTGGTTGGGAGACTTTTGTAAACATTAGAATGAATGCAACTCAAAAAATAGACCATTTTCTTCATATAATAAAGTGACTAGCATGCTTGAAAAACAGTTGAAAAGTACAAAAAAATACTGGGTGTAAATGCCAAGAGTCCAAAAAGAAAACATTTCACTTTCTCCAGGAGGAGGAGTCAAAAGAAGAAAGCGCTGTTAGTGACCTATTCACTGTAGTTAGCCCTTTCAAAAATGTGTATCCCAAAAGTCACCATGGAATTCTTAGAGTTCTCTAGTTTCACTTTTTTTTTTAATTCATCACTTTGATAATACCACCCTCTCTGAACCTTTCACCTTTGCAGGATATAATGCCCATGCCTTTTTGCTTGGTTTTACTCATTTAAATTATGTATAGGAGATATGGAAACCACCCAAATGTCCAAAAACTGATGAACAGATCAGAAAGTTGTGAAATGTACACCGTAGAATATTACTCAGCAATTAAAAGTGACAAGTTTGAGGTAGGTGTGATAACATAGATGAACCTGGAAGGAATCATGCTAGCAGAAATAAACCAGAAAGGAAGAGAGAAATATAATGAATGATCTCACCTATATGTACAATACTAGGGAAACAAAGGACAAGTAAAATTTAAAAGTAGCTGACAACAGAACTGAAGTATAGAGCAAGAGAGGGGGAGAGGAGTAAAATTGGGGGAAGGATGGGCACAAGAGATTAAGTTGATGGTTCATAGGGCACACCGTGGTGGAAGAATCCTGGGGAATATAACAATGTAAAATATATATGAGTAATCAAATAAAAAATATATAGGACACCTAAGTCATAAAAGATTGGGTTGAAATTAATGATCACCTGCAGTGCCAACAACGTTTTTCTGGAGTCAGATAAACCATGTAAATCCAAAGAGTGGTTCATAGATGAAAATATGCAGAAGCATTCACATTCATCTGAAATGGCAAGAACAACCTTCTCCCTGGTGGATAAAGTCAAAATAACTGCAGTATGATAATACCTGAAGGAGGAGAGCCTAGACTTCTAAAACACAAGTAACATTGTAAACTAATGTTATCACAATTAAATTTTTTTAAAAATTTAAAAGAATATCAATTCAAAGCCAGGCATGGTGGTGCCCGCCTTTAATCCAAGCACTGGGTGGCAAGAGGCCAGGGATCGCTTGAGTTCACGGATTCAAGACTACCCCGGGCAACCCAGCGAGACCTGGTCTCGAAAAAGCAATGGCAGTTGCCTGTAATCCCAGCTACCTGGGAGGCTGAGGTTGGGGATTGCTTGAGTCCGCGAGACTGGGACTACCCCGAGCAACATAGCAAGACCTAGTCTCAAAAAAGATTCCATTTTTCAAAAAAGTAAAGAGGAAATCACTTCTGGGGTGGCAGCAGGAGGAGTGGAGAGGGTGGGGGATAGGGAAGAGGCCAAAGTTAGGATGTACAATGTGAAAGGGAAGGTGAAAGGATCCATTCCAGGCAAGAGGCAAGAAAGGAAAAGATGATAAAATATGCTGTGTACTGATAGCAACTCAAACCCAGAGAGAATAAAGGAGAGCATGAACTAGATCTGGGGAGGTTAGTTAACCTAGCTAAGTGACCCGCTAGCTAAAGACACTAGGGATGGTAATGCGGTCACTAGGATACAGTACGGAATCCAAAGGCTAGTTAACCTCTGGTGACAACAGCTATACTGTTGGGCACACCTTCACCAAGACCACATCTGACAGCAGGTGGGCTAGAGTGGAAAGTTCAGACAAAACTTCTTCAATAGCTCTTTTTCCAAGTGGTGGCAAAGACGGTGAGCCTGAAATGCCCATTGAATAGTTCCAGACTAGCCGGGCACGGTGGTGCGTGCCTGTAAGCTTCAGCCTATAAAGCGGCTGGGGCTAGGGATCGCGTTTCGAGTCCCACTTGGGGCAACACAGCGAGACCTAGTCCCAAAAAATAGCTGGGTGTGGTGGTGCACGCCTGTAATCCCAGCTACCTGGGAAGCTGAGGTTGGGGATCGCTTGAGTCTGTGGTACTCCGGGCAACATGAGCCTGTGGTTCCACGGACAAAAATAGGGAGACCTTGTCTCAAAAAAAAAAAAAAAAAAGTTCCAGCCTTACAGGGAGTAACATGAGTTTTAGTTTTCTCTCGAGGAAAAAGAAAAAATTTTTCCTGCTTTAAACTGGCATGTCAGTGTTGGCTACAATTATTCCTTTCTAATTCCATATTCAGCTGCCTTCTGCACTCCATTTGGGTGTGATGAGCCCTCTTGGCGACTGTCAGCATCTGGTTACAGAGGTAAGTTTTAGTGGTTTCGCTTTATGTGTTTTAACAAAGACAAAGCTGAACAAATTTACAGACTCATTTGCCTTTGTAGCTTCAACAATGATATAATTATTACTGTGAGAAATAAAAGCTGCAATGGCTGCAGGAGATTTTGATTCCACATCTTACTTGTCAGGTGTTCACACTTCCCCCATCAACCGTTGCAAAAATAAACGCTCCTTCTCAACTAGCAGTGACTGTTGGTCCTCGTAGCATTCTCATGTTTAGGCTAGCATTTTTCCAGACTTTTCAATATTTGCTCTCAAGAGAATTCTTAAAAGATGATTATCTTTCATCTTGAACCGTTAGTAAAAACAAGAGGCAATCCTTAAAGCACTCAGTCCTGGACATAGTTTTCTCGCTTGTAATTAATAGTAACTAATAACTAATAAGAAAAGTTTTAATTTCCTTAGGAATTTAGAGGTAGAAAAAGAAAAACTTCCTTAACTTGCTAAAGGTATCCACCAAAATAACTGTGCATATATAATATTTAATGTTAAAATAGACAAAGTACTTTTTTAAAACAAAAGTTAATAAAGGAATTTAATCATCACTATTATTGTTCTCAGGTCTTAAGCAGTGAAATGACACAAATAAAATTAGCAATAATTATAAATATCAGGAAAAAATATTGTTACTTGTAGACAATATAGTTGACTACCTAAGAATTCCATAAGAATCAATTTAAAAAGTTATAGAGATCAGTGAGCTGGTCAGGTACTTGATTGGCAATCAATGACCACAGTCAGAAAACTATCCATTCATGACAGAAAAAATATATACATCAATTAACTAGAAGTAAAGCTAGCAAAAGTATATCCAAAACCTATAGGAACACAACTAGAAAATTCCACAAACTACCCTCGATAAATGAAGTCTCACTACAATCCCGAATGTGAAAACTTAATACTGAAAAGATGTCAGTTCTCTCCAAAATAATTGACAAATTGGTTCAAAGGTAATTTTAAAAAACCTCCTGTGCAATGCAAGATTTTAAAGTCATTTCAAATGATAATTCTAATTTTTTATTAAAAAAGAAATGGATAAATACAGACAATTTGTGGAAACAGAAGAAAACAATTTTATGTATAAAAATAGAAGAAAACAATTTTATGTGTATGGAATGGGAGCATGTGATGATGGGGGCATTTCCAAAACTAATTGTTTAATAAATGTCTATCAATTTGGATAAAAAACTTTAACTTTGCTCCACAGGAAAATATATTCTAGATGGAATAAAGAAAAGGGAAGGGGGAAAGGACAATGGTATGGAGGACAGATTTGGACATTTAACAGTGAATTTAATATGGTATAAGCCTGGTGATTTTCATGAAACTTATAAAATGTTATGATGTAATGTAACATCAATAAAAAAGAGAAAGAATGCAAAATCAGTTTCTTTGCTTCCAGCTAGTACTAATTGTGTTCATTGTAGCATAGCACTGTCCTATTAATGGAAGGTTCTTAGAGTTTATCAATCATACAGCCTCAATTCCAGGAGAAAACAAGAAAAGTGTGGAGAATAGAAAAACCAAAGGGCAGAAAAGAGCTCTACGGTCAAGGTAATAATATGAGAAAAGAAAAAGGGCCCTCTTATTCCTCAAAGTCTGGTGAAACAGTAAAATATATATTAGTGTATCATCTCCTACGATAATACATCTATGCACATGATGCCTGTCACGTACTCTATCAATGTCAACTGAATTAATAAACATAAATGAAGCATTCAATATGTTCAAATAGTAAAGCAAACCAACAACAGACATGAAAGTTCTATCTAAGACATTATTTTCTTCCTGAGCAAATATTCAAAGTGGAATCTCATTGGGTGGTATTGAAGAAATTCCTATGAAACTTGAGTCACTCTGTTAGCTAACTGGATGACTTTTCAATGCATACCAAAATCTATGTCAGTTGAGGTCAACTCCTTATTGCAGTTGGCCTGGGAGGAAAAATAAGTATAGATGCCAGGAACTTAGGGTCAGTTCCAGAAGGGAAAAAAAAGGAGCCAGCCCTGGCAACCACTAGAAGAATCAGGTCCAGATTGCCTCTTTTGTTTATCAAAAGTCCTGTCACAAGATCAGATCCCTGCCATTCCATGCATGCACACAGCAAGACTCCACAGTTGGTTCACTGAGAGCACAGCAAGAATCTAGAATCAGGAGTCAAGCTGTTGTGGCACCCATTAATGAACCCATAAACAAAGTAGCTACTTATTTGCAGATTTTATGTTGTAAAATTTCATAAGTGCCTGAAGGAGCTTTGTTAGCCCATGACAAGGAGCTCTCCCCTCTTTATCTGCCAAAGCTTGCTCATACTGTCACTGCAAGCTTCCACTGCGAGCAGACCACAGGATGGGGAGGTATATATTCATGGTGCAAATAGCACTGGTGTGCTAGGGGTGTCCATGGCCATATACCCCCAGTAGCTCTTCAACAGATATCCTGAAGTCCCAATGTTATTAAGTCAATAGAATCCATATCCCTTTAAGATCTTTGGTGAGTCCTACCCACCTGTCTCCCAGTCACTCCTCATCTCTAATCATGCAAGTCCTGGCTGAGTACTCTGGGAAGAACAGGAGAATAGGTATTCATAGAAGAACCCCAGACAGCTGAGGAAACTGGATGTTCTCACATGCTCTCACTTTACCCCCCAGGAGAAATAACAGACTGAGAAGAGCAGAAGAGCGCTTAACTGAGATCTTTATGCCAACAGGCATCCTAACATGCAAGTGGGTGACACTCCTTTCACTCCTAAGGTCCCCTTAGGATATATTAGGACTCACAACTCCCATAAAGGCATTTTTTTTCCCATGGACAGATGCCAAACTGTTGTTAAGGGGGAATAGGAGTGAGAGACATCTTATTTGGCCAGCTTGCTGACATCACCCCACACACACGTTCAACATCTCAAGTTAGTCTATACACACTACTTCTAAATACTATAAGAACAGATGGTTTTAAGTCTAATCATCCCCCTCCAAACTTGTATTTTACTCTTGCTCAATACTTTTTTTCTACTTGTTTCATGATTTTATACACCAGATTAGACATTATTGCTTAACCCAATCATAGTTTAGACATACTCACATTTTAATGATTTGTTTACTCAACATTCTTTCTTGCATCAAGATTTCCATCAAATGGCTTTCCTTGTGCCATTAAATGCATCTTTAGGGTTTCCCTTATAGAGACCCACCAATTACAAATACTGTTACTTTTTTCATTTAACCAAACAATATTTTCATGTTTCTTTCTTGATAGTTTCACTCTATATACAATTTTAGGTTGGTGGTTAATTTCTCTCAGGATATTATTATTATTCCATTGTTTTCTGGATACCTTTTAATTAGGAAGACATCAATTTTGGGTGGTATTGTTCCTCTGTCTCTATCTGTATTAACTCTGTTATTTTTAAGACATCTTCACAGTCTGCTATTCCACAGTTTCACTACTGCTAAGATAATATTGCTAAGATAATATTGCTATAAACTCACTGAACTTCCTGAATACAAAACATTCATTTATGTTTTCATTAATCTTGAAATTGTTTCAGTCACAGTCTCTTCAAAAAATGCTTCTCTTCCATCCCCCCTCCTTTTTTTCTAAACTAGAAAGACATATGTTAGGCCCCTCCCACAGTCCTCTTTGTCTCTTAGCCTGTTCTTCATATTTTCTGCTTTTTTTCTCCCCCTCTATTATGGATGCTGGTTAATTTCTCCAGAATTCACCATTTCTGAAGATGAATTTTCATCTTCATAGATCTATCACATATATCTAAGTTTCTCTTTAAATAATCAACTAATTTATTTCAGTCTTAAGATATTTGTCTTTCACCCAACCAAATGGTAAAAAAAAAATTTGCTCTTCATACAAGTGATAAGAGTTTGATCTCAAAGATCCATGAAGAACTCACACAACAAAAACAAAGCAAAAAGCCCAGTCAAAAAATGGAGAGAACTAAAAAGACATTTCTCCTAAGAGGAAATGCAAATGGCCAATAGGGCATATGAAAAAAAATGTTCAACATTACTAATAATCAGGGAAATGCAAATCAAAACCACAATGATATACCAAAAAGAATAGTTCATTCTATTCAGGCAACAACAAGTGCTGGTGTGGATGTGGAGAGAAAGAAACACTCCTACACTGCTGGTGGGATTGCAAACTGGTTCCGCCACTGTGGAAATCTGTGTGGAGGACCCTCAAACTACTGAACATGGAACTACCATTTGGCCCAGCAATCGCTCTTCTGGGAATCTACCCAAAGGACACAAAACACTAATTCAAAAGAATTCCTGTACTCGGATGTTTATTGCAGCACTATTTACAGTAGCCAGGATTTAAAACAACCCAGCACCAAAAACAGATGATTGGATGAAAAAATTGTGGTGTATTTACACAATTGAATATAATTCAGCAATCAAAAAGGACAAACATGACACATTTGTAATAACAAGGATGGACCTAAAAGGAAGACATTAGTGAAGATAAGTCAGAAAGAAAAAGAAACCAGACGGTCTCACTTATAGATGGGATATAGGAAAAACAAACAAAAAGTCGAGAGAAAAAGTCAAAACAAGCTAACAATGGAACTAAAGCCTACAGCTAGAGAAGGGGAGGGGAGGGAGAAATCAGGGAAAGGAGAAACACAAATGATCAAGAGGACTGCTCAATGGAGATGGTGGTGGGAGAACTCCGGTGGGGGGAAGGGGGAATGTAAAATACAGATAGAGATAGAGATATATAGATATAGATAGGTAGATAAGTATGTAAACAACAAAAATGAATTTTCAAAAAGGAAATAAAATTTCTCTTTGATAAAATTGTTTTAATATGCCTGCTTGTCTTTTATGTCTTATACCAAAAGATTTTAATTGCTAGTTTTCTTTCTTTAAATATGCAAAACATGTTTAATTTATATTTTGTATTTGATAATTCCCATATCTAAAAACATTGCTGGCGTGATTCTGCGGTCTATTGTTTTTGTGGCTTTTGTTCTCCTTAAATACTTTTTGATTTTGACCTGAATTCACATTCCTCAGAACTTCATTCATGGACAAGTTTATTGTGATCACATTTCTCCAAACAGAAGCTATGTTTCCTTTTTCCAAATGTTGGGAGTCATTAACAATCCATAATTATTTTAAAATAAATTCTGACGTAAAGATATTTGGAATCATGCGGGTAACATAAATTTAGGTTACAAACATGAGTGAATACAAATTTATGGTTAATAATTTACAAGAGAAAATTTTGTCCTTTAAGTCAACAGTGACAAGCAAGCTTCTTTGCTATTCTATCTGTATGATAGAATATTTTTCTAGTTCATTCATACACTTTATTATGTGCCTTTTAAGATCTCAGCTCCATACCTTGGCTCTGTTTTCTGTTCACACTACCAACATGTAATCATCAAAACCAAAGGCTAGTCTTTGAAGAAATGGCTAATGCTTGGGTTGTTACAGAAAAGGTCCAAGAAGAGACTGGAATACTTTGTTATATCAGAACATAAGAAATTTTGCAAAAAGGAAAAGATGAGGAGATGTCAAATTCTGGCAAAAGGAATCAGAATGGATTCGCACTCCCCACATGTGGGTAAATTTCACAACTTGTAGTGTGTGCATATGTGTGTGTAGAAAAAATAAGCACAGATAATAGAGATTAAGTACAGACATAGATGTAGATACAGAGAAGGGAAAGGGAGGGTAAAGCAAATATGGTAGGATGTTAACCACATGAACATATGGGAAGCTGTATAAAATATACACCATAGAATTCTTTATTTAGAACATTTCTATAAATCCAAAATTATTTCAAAACAAAAAGTTTTAAAGAAATGAAAGCTCATTTGGGCAAGAGTCCAGAATCAGAACAGGAATCAATACCTGTGTAGATAGTTCAGCTCTCCACTGTTGTTCATCTCCCAGAGTGAGACTGTGCTAGAGGAATGAAGGGCAACCTGAATTAAAAGGAATAAGAATCAATGGAGCCAGATTCAGTGTCATACCAATACTGTGGTGAGCATCATTGATATGACATCGAGTAACAATGACAGGATACAGATAAATGTGCCACCAACACTGGACACTCAATCACCACCAAAATCATAGGATGTACTATTAAGAGCAGCTTAACAGAAGTTCTTCAATGAATAATACTCCATAGTATTTCACCTACCTAGTTTTTTATATTAACTTCAGATATAGGGTAAGAAATAGCAAAAACTTTGTTGTAATTTAACAGGAACTTATATTGTTAGGACTTCATCAAACTCCCCAATATATCCTGATCTAAACCTCTAGAACTGTGTTGTTCTGTGCTAGTCCCATAGGCTATTTTCATTTAAATTATTTTAGAAATCAATAGAAAATAAAGTTCACACAAGCCACATTTTAAATGTTCAACAACCACATGTGGCTAGTGGCTAAATAGGTACTTACTACATACCATAGATCTAGAACCTTTCCATCATTCATAAAATTCTGAATGTTACAGAATTCTGCAGAAAAACACTGCAAATCATTGTTCTAGAAGCTGAAAACCTCATCATCGATGAAGGGGGCTGTGATTCTTTTTCATAGTCTTTGATTCATGGAAAATATCAGGCAAACATGAGAAATGGCCATCCATAAAACCCAAACACTCCACTTCCTGTTGACTCCAAAACCAGGAGAGCTCTTTGTGCCAAGCAAGAGACAGACTCATCAAGAAGAAATAGGAGTACAAAGAATCATGAGACTATTGCAAACATTGTCAAGAAGATTCTGACATTCCTGTGTTCCCTGACTTCTTAGTTGACCATATTTCCCCCCCACCCTCCACCCATCTCTGTTCTCTGGAAAATACTGTTCATGTTTCTTTCATTATACAGAATGGTTTGGTAGAAAGATTTGATTGAGACAAACTTCCAATAATAAAGCCTGTCATGTTATCCAAATAAATAAAGAGTGTGGTAAACATCCAATGAGGAACCTAAGGAGTTTGAGTTCTGAGTTATCAGGAGAGGAAGGCAACTGTGAGACACCATTTTAGACCTATGATCCTTTCATGACAGAACTAGCAAGGCTGCCTGCACATACAAACTGAAGTCAACATGGTCTGTGATCTCCAGTAAACATCTGAAACATCTCACAAAGGTTTTGATTTGCATTTCCCTGATGACTAGTGATAAGAATTTTTTCATGTGCCTGTTGACTATGTGTATGTCTCTCCTGCCCACTTTTAATTGGGTTGTTTCTTTTTGTTGAGTTGTATGTGTTCTTTGTAGCTATTTAACTTTACACCTCTCACAGAAGGCCAGGCATGGTGGCGCATGCCTGGCAGCCTAGGAAGCCATGGCTGGAGCCAGGGATCGTGGTTCAAGTCTCACGGGGGCACATAGCGAAACCTAGTTCCAAAAAAATAGAGCTGGTTGTGGTGGCACGTGCCTGTAATCCCAGCTACCTGGGAAGCTGAGGCTGGGGACTGGTTGAGTCTATGGTACCCTGGGCAACGTAAGCCTGCAGTTCCACGGGCAAAAATAGCTAGACCTAGTCTCAAAAAAAAAAAAAAAAAACCCTCTCACAGAGGTATAATGTACAAATATTTTCTTTGAATTTCATTTCTTTAGCTGTGCAGAATATTTTTGTCTGATCTAGTCCTGTTTGTTTATTGTTGCTTTTGTCTCCTTTACCATTGTAGTCAAGTCCCCATTGAAGTCAATGTAGCAAATGTTTTATACCTGGTTTTTTCCTGCATATTTGATGGTCTCAAGTCTTACATCTAAGTCATTAATCCATTTTAAATTAATTTTTATATGGTATAAGATAGTGAGGCAGCCAAGTGGGGTGGCATGCACCTGTAATCCCAGCTGCCTGGGAGATTGAGGCTAAGGATCACTTGAGTCCACCTGCAGGTTCAAGACTATCCCAGGCAACATTATGAGGTAGCAATCTAGTTTCATCCTTTTTTATGTTTTTGAAAGAGGAAAATGTATTTGAGAAGGCAAAAGTGAAAGATCAGATATAAAAGGAGAAAGAAAAGCAGGAGTCGCTGGCTCAAAGTGGGCCAGGGAGGAATAAGGAAAGGTTGTCATAGTTGCATTCTTTTCCATGTGGCTGTCCAGTTTTCCCAGCACCATCTATCAAAGATTTTCTCTTTTCCCTTATAAACTCTTGGTTCTTTTGACATAAATTAACTCTCCATATATATGTGGGTTTATCTCTGAGCTCTCAATCCTGTTCTATTGATCTGTGTGACTATTTTTTTTCTAACACCATACTGTTTCTGCTTGCTATAGTTTTACTATATAGTTTAAAATCCTGGCACATGTTACTTTCAGTCTTCTTCCTTGACAGGATTGCTTTGGCTATTTGGGGTCGTTTGTGGTTCCATACAAATTTTGGTAATATTTGCCATAGACTATATTTTAATATGTCTATGTAATTAAAAATATAAACACTTGCAAGGAGATTACAAAAATCAACTTCAAAGAGTGGTTACCTCTAAAGAGAGAAGAAACGGGGAAACACCAGAAAGAACACAGAGTTTCAACAAGATATATTAATATTTTACTTTCATTTTAAAAATCTGATACAGGGGATGATTAATATTAGTCTTGTAGGATAGTGGGTGCAGAAAGTATCACATATGTCATTCGGGATATTTCTATTTGAAATATTTCACAAAAAAGAAAAGTTTAATAAGATCGATCCTACCTTTCCAACACACACATCACCTTTGTATCATCTTTAGCTTCCCTTTTTTCTAGGTGCAAAAAATATCTACCATGTGGTCTGCTACAAGAGATCAGGAGGCACTCCACAACTGATGAGGCACTCCAAAACTGGAAAGAGGCTTCGGGAGTGATCAGGCACCGAAAAACGGGATGGTCCAGAGTCAACCAGACATACGGCATGCAGTCGTCACGCTCTACTATAAAATGAGAGGCAAGAGATGGTCCATTCGCCTTTGGACTGGAACGGACTGGAGGAATGAAGTTGCGTCTTGGTGTTCCAGTTAAAACAGACAAAAGGGTTGAACTGGTAAGCCTCTGCTTATTTTGGCTGACCAAGCTACTATTTCTACATCTGTCCTCAGGTCGGGAGGAGCCAAGTATGTAGATGTAAACGTTAACATGGTTCTTACACATCAGCACTTCAGGAAACCAGATTCAACCCTGAAGATCTGCAAGTGCTGACTCTCCTTTGTAGCAACAGGCAGCCCAGCCTGCCTGAAGAAACTGGAGGCTGGAAACAGCTGAGGGAAGAATGGCCCTCCCCATTCAACCCCGCCTCCCCCCCACCCCGCCCCGTGTGCCCTTAATCATGAACTTAAAGTGTCTTCCCTCTACTTCAGTACTTCTGATTGCTATCTTCCCTGCCTCTTCTTTTTTTATTTATTCTTTTGAGACTAGGTCTTGCTGGGGTAGTACCTAACCCACGGACTCAAGCGATCTCCAGCCTCAGACTCCCAGGTAGCTGGGATTACAGGTGCGCGCCACCACACCCAGTTGTTTTTTCGAGACCAGATCTCACTGGTCTCGAGACTGGTCTCACTGGTCTCACTGGTCACGAGACTACCAGGGTAGTCTGGAACCTGCAGACTCAATCAATTCCTAGTTTCAGCCTCCCGAGGCTGGGATTAAAGGTGCACGGCCACCTGAGCCAGGCCCCCCTGCCTCTTCTTTCTTCTGTTTCCTCTGGAGTCTTCATCTCAGGGGGATCCCTTTCTCCATCATTGCTCCATTGATAGGTTCTACTTTCTACTTTTCAAAAACCTGGCTGCACTTGAGGTCAACTTTCTTTCTCTTTTTTTAAACAGGAATTTTATTTTATTATATATATTACATCATTGTCTACCCTGAGTTTCTCCCACCACCTTATCCGTGAACCATCTTAATCTCTTGTGCCCATCCCTGCCCTGATTTTACCCCCTTTCCCCTCTCTTGCTCTATGTTTCAGTTCTGTTGACAGTTTTAAGTTTCTCTTGTCTATTTGTTTGTTTGTTTTCCCTATATCACTCATATAAGTGAGACCATCCAGTATTTCTTTCTTTCTGGCTTATTTCTGCTAGCATGATTCCTTTTAGCTCCATCCATGTTGCTGCAAATGACACAAGTTTGTCTTTTTAATTGCTGAATAATATTCCACTGTGTACATATACCACAGCTTTCTGACTCATTCATCTGTTTTGGGACATTTGAGTTGCTTCCATATCCATAACCTTCCTTTCATTCCTGAGCTTCACACAGCAACTGATCCATAAACATTACTGGAATCTTCCTAATGTTTCCCAGCACCCCACCTCTTCCTAAGCATATCCACTAAATTCTCAGGCACAGCCCTCATAAACACTGATGCTTCCAAGCACTCTAACCTCAACTTCTGTTGAGTCTGCCTCTAAAATAACATTCCTCATAGACTCTTCCAATGCAGTCTCATCTTCTCTCTAAATTCAGGAACATCACACGCTGCTTGAAACATGCGATGTTTATCCTATAACTTGTCTCTAGGCTCCCTGACTCTGACAAAACATCCTTTCAAATGCTGGCTCCAAAACTGTGTCTCTAAAACACAACATGGATCATGTCACTCCCCTACTTTTAAGCTTTTTTGCAGGAACAAGCCCAAATCCTTAAAACAAAAAAATCCTTTGATCCTGGAACTCCGGAACAAAAAGAATGAACTCTAGACCTGGATTGACAGGGATCAAATAGCCATTTCTCAATTATTTAGCAAGGAACCTTAAGGTCAAATGAGTCTGCATCTTAGCTTCCTCATCTGCAAACACAGTGATTATACATGTTGTGTGCCTTTGTGAACTTTCTAGTCTCAATGCTCATCATTCCTCTGCAAAATAATTGTGAAGTTAGTGTATGTTCCCTGAAAATGTCAAGCTTTGTTATGACTCCATGCTTGAACACATACTCATGCCTCTGCCTGAAATGCCTGCCCTCTCCCTTTAAAATCTGGAGAATTATTTCAATTTACATAGTACATCTCTTGTGACATTTTCCATAACTTTGCTTTGCTCTATCCAGGTATATGACCTTTTATATATCTCTATTATACCACTGGCTATAAACTTGTTCCTTTGCCTTTACCTGACTCTTACCCCAGCAATCTCACAGGAAGGGACTCTGTGTCCCTTATTCAGCTGTGCTTCATCAGTGCTTAATGCAAAACTATTTACATGCTAGATGTTCATTAATCCTTGAATGATTTAGAAGGGAAAGTGAATTGTTTAGCTTTTCTCATCTTACATATAGCAGCTAAAAGGGATAAAGGGTTAGAAAAATGCATAAATCCAGATCTTTCAACAAATTCACTACAGCTATTAAAACTAACAATTTCCAACTCAAGAGAAAACACTCCATGGCAAGATTTCATTAAAATGAAAGTACAGTGGTTCATATCTTTAATCCCAGCCTAAAGAGGGAGGCCGAGACTAGGAATCATTTGAGTCCACAGGTTCAAGACCTGCCCAGGGCAATATAGCTAGACTTAGTCTCAAAAAACAGCTGGGCATGGTGGCATGCCCCTGTAATCCCAGCTACCTGAGAGGCTGAGGCGAGGCATTGCTTGAGTCTACAGTTCTCCAGGCAAAATAGTGAGACCTAGTCTCAAAACAAAATAAATAAAAAGAACAAATGTTTAAAAGTTCATTACAATAAGAGAGGAAGATTATCCATCACTACACAATGGATTTTGATAAATTTCTCAAAGGCAGAAAGCAATATATAAGGATGTGGCAAGAGGTAAAACCAATCAGAGGATACTACTGAACTCATGGAGGGGGCCACAGCTAGGGAGGAAGACCTCTGCCTCATACAGTCCCACAAAGGTTCCCAACTCAGAAATGCCCATTGTTAGAAAAAGGGAATAGGATGAGAGTATAAAACAAGGGGAAATGGAGTATAAGGCAACATACACTGAGAGAGAAAAAAAATAATGCAAAGAATGGGAAATGGCTAATTCAGAGACAAAAGAGATCTCTAATTACTATGAGATGATATCATATAAAATATTAATAAAAACCCATCCATAAAAGAAACAATCCAAGTATAAATTTAAAAATCATCAGAATGAATGGAAAATAAAGTTAAGTCTACTAATAAGAATAAGATCACAAAGATTCACAAAGAACTCACACAACTTAACAAAAACAAGACAAAAAGTCCAATCAAAAAATGGGCAGAAGATCCAAAAAGACACTTTTCCAAAAAAGAAATGAACAGGCATATGAGAAAATGCTCAGCATCACTAATAATCAGGGAAATGCAAATCAAACCACAGTGAGATACCATCTCACACCAATAAGAATGGCTCTTATCAAAAAAATGGGCAACAACAACAACAAAAAAGGAACAAGTGCTGGCAATGTGGAGAGAAAGAAATATTTACACTGCTGATGGGAATGCAAACTGGTTCAGCCACTATGAACACTGTGTGGAGGACCCTGAAACTACTGAAAATGGATCTACCATTAGATCCAGCGATCCCATTTCTAGGAATCTACCCAAAGATCACAAAACACTAATCCAAAGACACCTGTACCTGGATGTGTTTATTGCAACACTATCTACAATAGCCAGAATATGGAAGCAACCCAAATGACCCAAAATAGACAAATGATAGATACAGAAAGCTGTGGTATATGTACATGATGGAATATTATTCATCAATCAAAAAAGACAAACTTATGTTATTCACAGCAACCTGGATGGAACTAGAAGGAATCATACTAGTAGAAATAAGCCAGAAAAGAGAGAGAGAGAGAAATGTGGGAGGATCTTACTAATATGAGGGAAAGGGGGAAAACAAACAATTGGACAAGAAAAATTTAAAGCTAATGTTCAACAGTTCGAAGCATAAAGCATGAGAAGGGGAGGGGGGACAATCAGAGAGGGGAGGGCACAAACAATTAAGATGATAGAGCATGAGTGATAAGGTGGTGGGAAAACCCTAGGGTAGATAACGATGTATAATTAATTAATTAACTTAAAAATAAATATAGAAAACTGAATAAGAACAGAAATATTAAATAAAAAGGATACACAGAAAATCAATCCATCTGACTGGTAGACATCACAGAAGAAAAGAGAGTGTGTGGAAAACAGAAGTGGGAGCTGTGGAAAACAGAAGTGGGAGCCTTCTGTTTTCCCAGAGCTGAAATCCCAGGGTCAAACAAATTCACTTCACAAAAAGGAAAGATATATTGTGAAATCATAAGACTATCAAGAATAAAGAAAAAATTCTGAAAATTTGCAGAAAGAAAAAAATTGTTTATAGAGGCTTAAGAACCACAATGTTATCAGATATCACATCAGAAATGGGGAATTCTAGAAAATAGCAGAACAAAGCCTTTACAGTTCTGAGAAATACTTAGTTTCAACATAGAACTATACGCTGCACCAAACTATAAATCAAGTATAAAATTAAGACAAAAACATTTTCCTTTTTATACATACTATTATGTACTCCAGTAAAATAAGAGAAACAAATAGAAAGGAGGAAACACAGATCCTAAAACAACAGCTTCAACCCAGGAAGGTAAGTTTCCAGGATAAAAGTTGTTCCACAGACTGGGGAATCAGTCCAAATTGGAGCAGGATAACAGAGACCGCCAGGGAGGAAAAACCAAAGAAAAAGGTGAATTCTATAGACATGATACTATTCTTGGTTAGTTAAAAGAACTTAAACTTCTAAATTAGGCGGTAACACAAGAAGAAAAGAAAAACAACTTAAAATTCCAGAAAAAGTTATGCTCAAAAGTGAAAAGAAAAACAACTTAAAATTCCAGAAAAAGTTATGCTCAAAAGTGAAATATAATCAAAATACTCTGGTCAGATTGCCAATGAAAATGCTTACATATTGATAATATTAAAATTTATATTAGTGATTTGTTTACTTTTAGATGAAAATACATACAAAGTATGAAAATAAAGATTATAGTCATAACTATATTAGCCCAAAACTACAAAGGAAAAATTACAGATGGCAAGTATACAGGCATACTTCATACTACTCTGCTTCACTTTATCACACTTTGCAGACATTGGCATTTCTTTTAAATAAATTTAAGGCATGTGCCAACCCTGTAACAAGACTGTCAGTGCCATTTTTCAAAAACCTAGTGTTCATTCACTTCTCTGTGAAACATTCTGGTAATTCTCATATTTCAAACCTTTTCATTATTATTTTATTTGTTGTGATGATCTGAGATCACTGATCTTTGCGCTTACTACTATTACTGTTTTGGGGCATCATGAATAATACCCATAGAAAATGGCAAACTTGATGGACATGGTGGCATGCACCTATAATCCCAGTTCTGGGAGGCTGAGGCCAGGGATCACTTGAGTTCACAGGTTCAGGACTACCCTGTGCAACATAGTGAGACCTAGTCTCTAAAAAATAGCCAGATGCAGTAGCGCGTGACTGTAATCCCAGCTATCTAGGAAGCTGAGGCTAGAGATCACTTGAGTCTGCAGGTTCGAGACAACCTATGTTGCCTGCAGGTTCCAGGCAACATAGTGAGATCTAGTCTCAAAAAAAGGAAGAAGGAAGGAAGGAAGGAAGGAAGGAAGGAAGGAAGGAAGGAAGGAAGGAAGGAAGGAAGGAAGGAAGGAAGGAAGGAAGGAAGGAAGGAAGGGTTCTAAAAGTGACACAACAAAGCCTAAGTGACAACACCTCTATCTACCACACAATTTACTGAATAACTGAATCCCACTGTTGGTACCTGATGCTTAGAGAGAAAGAATACTGCTGCTCATTGATAAAGAATTACATCACCCAGGAGTTCTGATAGAGATATACAAGGAGGTAAATGTTTTCATGCCTGCTAATACAACATCTATTCTGCAGCCCATGGGTTAAGGAGAAATTCTGACACCCAAGTCTCATTCTTTAAAAGAAATACAATCCAATTACACTATAAACACAGTGATTCTTTTGATAGACCTGAGCAAAATAAATTGAAAACATTTTTGGAAAGAATTCACCGTTCTCAATATCATTACAAAAATTCATGGTTTGTGTGAAGAGATCAAAATATCAACCTTAGAGGAGTTTGGATGAAATGGGTGAATTTGAAAGGGTTCAAGATTTCGTTGTAGAAAGTGGACATGGTAGAAATAGAAAGAATACTACAACTGGAACTGGAGCTTAAATATGTGACTGAATTGGCGTAATTTTGTGATAAACCTTTAACAGCTCAGTTGCTTCTTACAAATGAAAATAGTAAGTGGTTTATTAAAGTGGGATCTACTGGTGAAGATGCTGTGAACATTGTTAAACATTAACAAAGAATTTAGAATATGATACAAACTGAATTGACAAAGTACCAGTAGTGTTTGACAGAAATGGCTCCAATTTTGAAAGCTCTATTATGGCTAAGATGCTATCAAACATCATGGCATGTTACAGAGAAATCTTTCATGAAAGGAAGAATCAATCAATGTGGAAAACTTCATTGTTATCTTATTTTAAGAAACTGTCAGGTAATCCCAACCTTCATTGGCCATTAACATTGAGGCAGCAAAAAGATTACAACTGATTGATTGAGACACAGATGATGTCAGTAATTTTTATCAATAAAGTATTTTTAATTAATATATGTGTATATCTTTAGAACCAATGCTATCATATAATTCATAGATTGTGGTATAGTGTAAACATGGCTTTTATATGCAACCAAAAAAATCAGTGACTCACTTTATTATATTGATCTGGAATCAAATCCACAATTTCTCCAAGGTGCATCTATAAATGTAAAGAGAAATAAATAAATATATGTGTATGTTTGTGTGTGTGTACATATATGACATACATATAGTTTTGAGTAACTGACAGAACAAGAAATAAAGAAGCAGCCTTAGTACTTAGAGTTACAAATATAGTTAATGAAGACACTAAGAACAGTACTATAACTAGAGTGGTAAAATATAAGTCTTTGTCTATTATAGCAAGAAGCCATTAGATAGCACCTAAGTTTAAAATGAAGAAGTAATGATAAAAATAAATATGAAATAGAAACTTCAGTATGAAGAGCAAAGGCGCAATGACCCCTGGGTAAACCCCCCCAAACCTGGAGAGCCCGAGAGGGGGGACTGGGCGGGGTTTTAACCCCATCCACCTGCGGATGGTTGTCGCATGGGGCAGCCATCTGAAGCCCGGATCCACTGAGGGATGTTTCCCCCAGCCTCCCAAGGAAGCTTGGGAGGCACATGCCCTGCCATCTGGGATTACAGGTGTGTGCCACCACACCCAGCTACTTTTTTGGAACTAGGTCTCACTATGTGCCCCCGGCAGGACTCAAATCCCTGGTTCCGTCCACGGCTTCCTAGGCTGCAGCTTACAAGCATGTGCCACCATGCCCAGGTATTTCACATCGTTGTATTTCCCAGAGGTCACCCACCACCTCCCTTCCCTGACCACTCCCACCCATCCCCCCACCCTGAGTTGTGTACTTTAGTTTGGTTGTTAACTTGTTTTGACTTTTCCTCCTGGCCTTTTGTTTGCTTTTCCTATGCCCCATATATTAGTGAAACCACAGGTTCCTGTCTTTTTCTTTCTGATTTGTTTCTGCTAATATGATCCCTTCTATGTCCATCCATGTTATCTCAAATTCATCAAATTTATCATTTTTAATTGATGAGGAATATTCCATTGTGTATATAATATCACATCTTTTTCATCCATTCATCTGTTTTGGGACATTTGGAGTGTTTCTATGTCCTTGCAATTATAAACAGTGCTGCTATAAACATCCGAGCACAGGTGTCCCTTTGTATCAGTATTGAGGTCTCCTTTGGGTAGATTCCCAGAAGAGCAATTGCTGGGGGGTTCTCCACACAGACAAATTGTACTCTGAACTCCTCAAAAGATTAGAGAATCACTCACCAAAAACCTCCAGAAGTGAAAACCAGAGTGAGAGAGAGAGAGAGAGGAAGAGAGAGAGCGTGAGGAGGTTGAGGAACTAAGAGCTGCTAAACACTTGATTGCTCTTCTTCAAGCCACACAACTGGGCAGCTGCCAATGGAGTTTCTATCGTCGTAGTGTTTCCATCCTGGATGGGACTCGACTGCGTGGTAAATCAATGCACATAAGACCACTGAGTTTCTAGCAAGCACATTTACTTACTTGAGTCAATAAGATGAGCTCTGCAAATCATACTAAGCAAAAGGAGGACTTCTTAAGCCTAAAGTGAGGGAAGAAGGATGAGAAAAGCTGGTCCTCATGTTATCAGAGCCTGATCAGGAGGAACTAGGCCAGTCCCCCATGCACTGGCTCCATTATGTCTGGTCATATTAAAAAATGGTAGCCTGACTCTTCCTTTACATGGGAATTTAATATAATGAAGGTTGAGTCATAGGAAATTCATCTTGAGGCTGGATTTGGATTACTCTGGCTCCAGGTGAGTATATTTGAAGCAAGTTCTTGGAACACAAATAACATGAACACTTGCAGAGAAAGTTTGCTGATTTCAAGGGTCTTTGATTCTTTTGACCTGTCTAGTCCCTGGCTACAACAGTAATGTAAACACAGAATACAGAGCTAATCAAAATATTAATAGCACTAGATTGGAAGGATGACAGAAAGTGTGCCACTGTCATGGTAAGGGTCAGGGTGAGTGATATGAACTGAAAGCTAAAACCTCATTTTTTTAATTGCAAGGCAATGGTGAATTCCTAAAACTGAATAATCTAGAAATAGCATTGCAAGCAAATTAGAGATAGAAAGAAAAATCTGACACTAATTGAAAATGGTTGTTCTGGAAAGTAAGAAAAATAGGGTGGTCAGAAGACTGCTTTCTTAGAAATAGCTTTTATCCTCCCCAAGTTTTAACAGTTTTATTGAGATAATTTACATAAAAACCCTTCAAAGGATCTGATTTAGTACACTTGCAAAGTCATGCAACCTAATTTTAAATCATATGCACCATCCCCAAAAGAAGTTTGTACTGACTGCTATTTTAATAACAGGACTTGTAGAACTATCTCATTCATCAAACTATGATAAAATAAAATTAAATGAGGTTAAAAATAAAGAAAGCTATGATTAAGAAAGCAGGACTTGGAGTGGGTGGTGATGGCATGAGAGATGGGAAGTTTGCATCATTGGCTTTTTTACTTTAACCATGTACATGTATTGCTTTTAATATACCATCTTCAAAAGTTACAGTGACTCCTTCAACATGAACTGAATAGAAAATAAGAGATCAAATTTCAGGCAACGTTATAAAAGCCCTTTGGAAGTCCTTTAAAGTGAAGCATCATTGCCCTCCCAGTATCACAACCAAATTGATCAAGAAAAGACAACAGGGCCAGGCATGGTGGTGCATGCCTATAAGCGGCAGCCTAGGAAGCTGTGGCCAGGGCCAGGGGTCGCGGTTCGAAGCCTGCCCGGGGGGCACGTAGCAAGACCTAGTCCCAAAAAAATAGCTGGGCATGGTGGTGCACACTTGTAATCCCAGCTACCTGGGAAGCTGAGGCTGGGGATTGCTTGAGTCTGTGGTACCCCGGGCAACGTGAGCCTGCGGTTCCACAGGCAAAAACAGCAAGACCTAGACTTAAAGAAGAAGAGACTACACAAAGTGAACACAGGAACTATGTCAGCACAGCAGAATACCTGCAGGAGAGGGGCCAGCAGCTGGAAGACACACCAGTCCCCACAATAGTTTTTCAGGTGTCTCTGGGCAGCGGGGCCTAAGTAAGTAAAGCTGTTGTTAGAAAGGGGTGTAGGACTGTGCCTTAGACCACATGAAGGGGTCTGTGCCCATCATAGCCAGAGCCAGGGACAGTGATGTGGAGACAGGAGTATCAATACCCAGGAAGAAAAAAACAGAGAACAGCTGTCATTTCAGTCAGAACCTTCTCTCTCCAAATAGGAGTTTTCAGTCCTTGAGCTAGATCAATTTTTAAGTTTTGTATTTTCCTTTATTTTCTAAAAAAAAAAAAAAAAAAAATGACCCCAAATTGGACTGAGTTTTTTGGGTTTTTTTTTATGCCAAGCAAAGGGACCGGCCACATAAGTGTTATTCTTGCCTCTGGCATAAGTTCTGTTTCTCATCTGGCTGCTGAAAGAAGTGGCCATTACTCTGCCAGTAAATTGTTTCTGGGAAGAAAAGAATGGAAAATGTGAGGAAATTTCCTTCCAAAATCCCCAGGAATCCTCGCCTCAGCATAACCAATGAGAACTAGCTGTAGAAGAACCACTCTGGAAAGAAAGAAAAACAGGATCCTAATTCCTCAGGGCCCGATGGCATCTGAATTCCTAGCAAGATCTCTCTTCCTGCTCTTACTGAACCCCCAAGATGTTGCCATGTTGGGAGAAAGCTTATCAAATGGAACTGAAGACACAAATCTCATGAATGAGGACTCTGTTGGAGGTCTTGATGGAGAGATGTAATTAGTTGCTCCAGACCCTGTGAGCAACGTGAAGACTTGTACTTGATACTGCAAATGCAAAGTGTTCTCAACTTCCAAAGTCTGTCCAATCAAAATTGTCTTTCCTTAACCATACATGGAAACTCCCTGTTCCCAGGTTATCAGAGGGACAGCCTTTGGGAATCAATGGGGCTACGACATAAATGTCCCAGGCAAAGTGTATTTCATTGATGTTTTTGTTCCTCTTCCCAGGCATAAATGTCCCAGGCAAAGTGTATTTCATTGATGTTTTTGTTCCTCTTCCCCTCCCCCACATCGCCCCTCTCCTTCCTTGTTTAGACACAACACCCACGGGAGTACCTGTTATGAGAATGGGAAGAAAGGTAAACAACCAACAGGAGACCTTATTGGAGGGTAACCCTAGTAAGATGTGGGTCCCAGCTTTGGGCAATACTAAGTAGAACAAATAGCAAGAAGGAAAGTGGAGAAAAAGTGCTATGATACAATTAATAAACAATAGGAAAAGTAAAAGTAAAATGACATGGTTTCTAGCTTATTTTCTTTTATGTCATGTCAATCACTGAGTCATCTTTCCTAAAAGTAAATATATGGCTTAAAAATAAGAAAATATATGCTAAGCAAATAGGCAACTAAAGTCCTGAGCACAGTTTTCTATACTTACACATAATTACATTCAGGTAAGCTGCTTCTTCTAACTGGAACTTGGCAAACTTTTAATTTCTCTCTTCTATTCTCTTAAGGTGATGAAGATACATAGTATAGAAGTTTTGCAGTCACTCATAGCTGGAGTCAAGTCCTTTCATTGTTTATGTGACCTTAGGGTAGTCCTTCCACCTCTGCAAGTTATCAATTTCTCCATCTGATTTACAGTAGTAGTAACAAGAGCTAATATCTTAGTGATAATTTTCAATGTACCAATGTTCTTTACTCTCTCTCTGTATATATATAATGAGCTCTTTCTATTCTTTGCGAAAAACTTTTCTCATATGTTTGACTTTGACGCATAATGTTATGAGTCAAATTGTGTCCTCTTACAAGCTTCACATGTTGATGTTCTACCTCCAGTATATTAGAACGTGGCCTTATTTGGAAATACTTCATTGTAGATAAAAATCAGTTGAGATCATACTGGAGTAGGAGTAAGATGGTTGCTTAATCCAATATGGTTTATGCCCTTATAAAAAGGAAATTTTGACACAGATGCACACACAGGGAGAATGTCATATAAAGATGGCATTGTGCAGCCAACAGATAAGGAATTACCAAAAGCTGGAGAGAGACCTGGAAACATTCCTTCCCAAGTGCCATCAGAAGGAACACAGTTCTTCTTACTCTGGCTCGAAGATTTCTAGCATAGAGAATGGTGGGATAATATTTTTGTTTAAGCCATTCGGTTGCTGGTACTCTGTTATAGCAACCCTAACGAACAAGGAAGCATTTACTGTTACTATATTTCCACTTCTCAAATGAGAAAAACAAAATATAAAAGCTGAAGTCACAAAATAAGTAGCTGAGCTGGAATTTTGACCTAACCAAGGCCTTTACCTTAACCCCTATATTATCATAGTAGTGATACTTAGCCTCATAGGATTGTCAAGTGGAGATGTGTGACATAAAATTTTAGCTGTATCATTAACACTTATTAAGTACTCAGCAAATTTAGCTATTACTGTTTATTACACTTGCTCTATGTCCAGAATTAAACATTTATAATTCTTTTATTAAATACATATACTGCTTATCACAAAGTTTTCACTTTAGATATCATAATTCAATATTATAGATAAAGAAACTAAAATACAGAACTAGTGACCTGATGACTGGGATTTCAAAATCCCAGTTCTGCCTACTATAAAGCCCATACTAAGCAATCTTCATTTTCTAACTATCAATTCCTATCTAACTCTATTCCAATAAAGACTTTCAATAAGTCTTTGTAGGAAAAATTCCAGCCAAATTCAATGACTAGATGATGGTAAATCTTTTGGAGGAGAATGATGAGACAAATCAAGATGACTCCACTCCTGAGACAAAATGGGTCTGGAAGGTTCTGAAGCTGCTTGCGTCTCTACAGATCTAAGTAATGTTTACATGGATAAAAAGAGAATCAGGGATGACCAGAAGTCATATCAGAGTGTGGGGTACCATAAATAAGTAAGAGATATGGCCTAGATAAGAGTAAACCCTTATTTATTCTTGCCCATCTTCAGCAACTGGAGATGGTTCCTGACAAGTTTTCTTATCTATAAATGGCAACCCCCTAATCTCCTATGATTGACCCACCTGAGGGACATTTCCTTGAAAGATAAAGGTGCTTAGCCCATGGGTGTTTTTCTGCTGGATTATGAATCCCCCCATCCTCCTACCCCACTGCTATACACCATGGGATCTTGGTTTTACCTGTCTTATTATTGCATTGTAACCATTCCTTTACCAGGGTATTTAAGAGGCTTAAAATCTCTAACAAAGGACTCAGTTCATGCTTACTGAGCCCAGTCTCCGACTCTGTCTAGGCTGTCTTAATTTCTTCTGACCATTTTTCTTCTTCTTCCCACCCATGCCTCCAACACCAGAGGACATAAACTAAAACCCACTATGCCACTTCAAGTAAAATGATAGAATTGAGTAAGAGATAAAGTCTTCCGTTGCAGTGCTTAGTGAAAATGATTAAACAAAACCCAAAAAAATACAAACAATAAAAGAAAAAGTAATAAATTTGACTCAGAATTGTTTGGGGAAGAGTAAACTATTAAGAAAAGTCTAGAAGACGTATTTGCAGTAAGTGTAACCAACAAAGAACTAGTGTCCAAAAAACATTTCAAAACTTCTAAAATGAGAAAAAAATAAGACTAAAAAGAAAAATGGAATCAAGATTCTTAGTTCTGTACCAGAACTATAAGACAGGAAGGTTTATAGTTCACACTCTGTTACCCAAGAAAAGTAGCAAGCTACAGAAGCATTCCAAGAGATATAAATATGTATATACTCTGAAATGTTTTTTATAAGAGCAAAAAAATGAAAACAAATTAGATGGATAAGAAAATGGTGGCATATTCATAAATATGAACTATGACTAGTAGTGCCAATGTATATAAATCTCATAAATAATATTGAGTGAAATGTTATCTGTGGAATGATACATATGGCATTGTGTCTTTTCCATAACTTCTCTAAACACAAAAAACAGTGCTATGTATTGTTAAAGTAAATACTATATGTAACAAATGTATAAATATATGCAGGGATATGATATATATCTAATCTAATTTCAGAATAGGAGAAAGGGTGGGTAGTAGGATGTAAAGGGGACACACAGGATGTTTCAAATGCAATTTTTTATTTCTTAAACTAGGCAGTGGGCACATGTATGTTCACAAAATTATTCGCTAAGCTTGTAGTAAGTCTAGTATATTTATATTTCAAAACTGGGAAAACTTTAATAAGAAGTAATGTCAGCAAGACAATCAAATAAGTCCCTTGCTTACATCCCTCTCAACAGCAATTTGGTGTCCATCCATAGACAAAAGTGCCTTTGCAGGGTATGTGGGATCCAACATGAAATCTCTCCAAAATTCAGACAGATTTAGAGATCCAAGTTCATGGAAATCATAAATCTCAAACAAATTCAATTTAAAGATACATTATCCAAGACCTATTATAGTAAAACTGCCAACTTCAAAAATAGAGAATCATAAAAAGCATCAAGAGAAAAGAAAATTTTAACTTACAAGTTAATTCCTAACAGATCTCTCAGAAGAAAGCTTACAGGCCAAGAGAGAGTCAGATGATATATTCAAAGCGTTGAAAGGAAAAACTAGCAACCAGCTACTCTATTCAACAAAGTTGTCCTTCTTAGGTAAAGGAGCAATAATGACTTACCCTTATAAAACAAAAGGAATTAGTCACCACAAGACCAGCCTTAAAGAAATGCTGAAAGGGATTTCTTTCAAACTGAAATAAAAGAACACTAAATAGTATCATAAATATATACAACTTACTGGTAAAAACTACTATACAGTCAAATTCAGAACAATCTAATATTGTATTTGGTGGTATGTTACTCAATTCTGGCATAAAAGTTAGTGGACAAAATTAGTAAGCTATAGTTACATGATTTGCTAATAAATTTACAAACAAAAAAAATGTGACATTAAGAGCATTAAAAGGGGGGATAGTGAACCCCAGAGATCACAAAGAGATCACAAAGATGTGAAATTATATATAAACTATTTAATTTTTTTTAAGAGCATTAAAAGGGAGTATAAAAGACCAATCATTTTATATGTGATCAAAGTTGTTTGTCAAAAGATAAAGATGAGAGAATTAAAGCATATCATACAGGAAACAATCAATTTAAAAAGAATGCAACAAGAGCAGATGAAGGGAAAGGGGAACTAAAAAATGTGAGGAAACAATGCATAAGATGGCATTAGTAAGTTGTCTATCAGCTATTATCCTACAAGGTTATGGATTAAATTGTCCAATCAAAAGGCAGAGAGATATACCATCTACACCAGTAAGAATGGCCGATATTAAAAAAACAAACAAACAAACAAACAAAAAAGAT
>PVHY01017391.1:0-31497 GCA_004024945.1 Uropsilus gracilis
AAGAGGCCTAGTTCCAAAAATAGCTGGGCGTGGTGGCGTGCGCCTATAATCCCAGCTACCTGGGAAGCTGAGGCTGGGGATTGCTTGAGTCTGTGGTACCCCGGGCAACAAGAGCCTGCGGTTCCACAGGCAAAAATAGCAAAAATAGCGAGACCTAGTCTCAAAAAAAAAAAAAAAAACCCAAAAAATCCAAGTCTATTTCCAGATACCAACTTTCTATGCCACCTTGCTGCAGCGCCATGCTGTCCACACTGGTTACTCTTCTGCTGACTACTCTCCCACCATGACTCCTTGCCACCACCAGCTAGCTCTTCCAGGGGGATTCCAGCCAGCCTGGCCACTCAGGTCCCTCCTTGCCAGCCAGTCATTCTTGTCTCTTCTCTTTACAAAAGTCTCTCCCAGTCTCTGCTCCTTTTTTAAATATCCATTTTCTTTTTCTTCTTTTCCCTACCCATTCTGAAAACCAGAGCCTCCAGTTTTCCCTCACACACCCTCCTGATGATTCGTTTTCTCTTCCCCATTCCGACCTTGAATCAATAGCCCTCTATGCTAGTTTTCCATATTTTCAGACACAGCTAAGGCAGTGCTTAAGTTTTAACTCTGCCCATGTTGGGATCATGGCTTCAGAAATAGATATTTGGTCATTCTCAAATATATTTCTCATAGACATTTGAATTTTTTCCACAGTTCCTGTTTTACAACTACCGAAAGTCTAGCATTTCCTAAGTATTGTGAGAGATAAAGGTATATTTTGTTATATTAATGAAGTGATTTTGGATCCTGCCTAGGATTCTGGCTAATGGCCAGAGAAGAAGCCACTTGATTTCAGGGTTAGAACTTTAGCCCTACCTTATCCTTACTGCCCCTCCCTCATCTCAATGATAGGAATGGGGAGAAGGGTTGGATGAATCACTGATGGCCAATGAATTAATCAATCACTACTATGTAATGAAGAACTGGAGGTACTGGGAGGGCATCTTTCCTCAAGCTCCATGCCCTTTCCCCATACTTTGTCAGATGCGTTTCTTCCATTTAGTTGTTGCTGAGTAATATCTTTTCATAATAAATCAGTGATCTACTAAGTAAAATGTGAGTAACTCTAGCAAATTAATGGTACCCAAAGAAACAGGGGATTGTAACCAGGATGAATAGTTAAATTACTTTCATACCCAAGATCACAAAAGGAAATAAAGCTTATTAAATTCTGAGACCTTCTTTTGCAGGCATAGCAGAATCTGGAGGTTTAGCAGCCTCATTGGATCAGCCTGAGTAAGCAGAGGTGACATACTTCAATCTGAGTCCCAGGCAAGTTGGAACTGGGAGAAACAAATACAGAAAAGGGGCCTAACCACATGTGAGTGATCTCCTAACAGAAAATTAAAACTACAGCTCTCTTTAAAAATCCTCTTCATGTGTGAACTACCATGAAGGTAGGCAATGAGCTTCAACCAGGTCCACATTTCTTTGTCCTTAACCCACTCCTTAGCCAACAAAATTTAATTCCTCTGTTCTTAATCCCAGATTCCAAACCTATACCACCTATACTCCCTTTCTTATTTGGGAAGACATATTTTAGCTCTTCTCTTCTTGCTAGTTCATTTGTAATAACAGCTTTCTTTTCTCAAAATCTCTGTGCCCATCAGGAACTTTTGTTTTACAGTCAATTGGTCAGAAGCACAGGTGATAAACTAGACTTGTGGCTGGCATCACAAGGATGTGGAGAGAGCAGTTTTGTGGGACTAAACCCAAGACTTATGGAATCTAATGCTATCTCCAAGAATTTCAGAATTGAAATGAATTTGAAGACACACTGTTGAGTGTCTGAGAATTTCTTATTTTTGGAATGGGAAAACCCTCACACACATCCATGTTAGAACTGAACCTGTTAGGGGGCTGTGGTGAAATTGGGGGGTTGTGGTCTCCAGCATCTGCACTAGAATAGCAGCCACTGTGTCCTGGTAGGTGGAGACTTGGAGAAGGGAAATTAAGCCTTCTTTTGAGAAAAGAGGATTAAGAGATTAAGGAGGGGACAGAAGAAACACATGGAAAGGAGAGAGAAGACAGAGAACTAAGAAGGAAGATGCAGAGAGCAAAGAAGCAGGGAGATTGGAAAGCCTCAGAGCTCCCTCAGCCACGTGCAGCAGCAAGGCCTCTCCCTGGGCAGATATGCATGTAACTTGTATAGGCTGCCTTGGAAATTTAGTACTTGAAAACTTGGTTTAACTTTGAAACTGCAAAGCTTGGAAATCTTTTGGAGAACTGAAAAGAATTTGTTGTGGTGCTGCTTCCAACGTGAGACGTCTGAAGTACTTTCTGTGTTACTGTATTGAGTGAGTTTTGCTGATGCCGGGCCATTTGGAGTTGGAACTGAAAGAAGGTCGAAGCTGTGCCTTTTGGATAATTGATGATGCCATCCTGGTTTTCCTCCTTGGATTTGAATCTCCTGCTTTCCAAGAAGGAGCAACAACACCATCTTGGCTTTTTCTGACTTGGAGTGAGTGGAGCTGTGTCTTTGAAGAAGTGGCAGCACCATTTTAACTCCTTCATCTGGCTTAAGGTAGGGCAGCTGCCATTTTGTGGATGCATATGGCTGCTGCAGCCATGTGCTCTTTGGACTAGTAAATTTTAATAAGTAATAAGTAAATTACTTTTATAGTGAAAAAAATAAACAAAAGCCTTGAGGAAAGTCAAAACAAGCTAAGCACCAAACTGAAGCACACAACTTTGAGCAGGAGGAAAAGGGGTGGAAGAGAGGGGAGGGTAGGGGGGGCAAATCCTTGAGATTACAATGTTGTGAAATTTATATATAAATAAATTTTAAAAAGTAAATTAATTTTAATAAGTAAATTTATTTTTGCCTCCCTCTCAAAATTTATGTGGTCTTGCTACTGCATGTGTGGGCTGGAAAGAACCTGGTGTGTGGCTGGCTTTATTTTATTTATTATTTATTTATTTTTTTAATTTCATTTTTAAATAATTTATTTATATATAGTTCACATTTTTGTATTTCCCAGGGTTCACCCACCTCCTCCCCTCCCTGATTACTCCCACTCATCCCCCTCCCCCCATTTGTGTCTTTATTTATTAAAAAAAATTTTTTTTATTTATATATAAATTTCATAACATTGTAATCTCAAGGATTTGCCCCCCCCCTCACCTCCCTTCCCTCCCTTCCCCTCTTCCTCAAAGTTGTGTGCTTCAGTTGGTGCTTAGCTTGTTTTGACTTTTCCTTAAGGCTTTTGTTTACTTTTTTCACTATATCCCATATATTAGTGAAACCATTTGGTTTCTGTCTTTTTCTTTATGGTTTGTTTCTACTAATATGATTTCTTCTAAATACATCCATGTTGTTATGAAATCGTTGAATTTGTCATTTTTTATTGATGAGTAATATTCCATCGTGTATATATACCACATTTTTTTCATCCAGTTATCCGTTTTGGGGCATTTAGGTTGTTTCCATGACCTTGTAATTATAAATTGTGCTTCAGTAAACATCCGAGCACAGGTGTCTCTTTGTTCCCACATTGAGGTCTCTTTTGGGAAGATTCCCAAAAGAGCAATTGCTGGATCAAATGGTAGTTCCATTTTCATTAGCTTGAGGGTCCTCCACACCACTTTCCATAGTGGTTGAACTAGTTTACATTCCCACCAGCAGTTTAGTAGTGTTCCTTTCTCTCCACATCCTTGCCAGCAATACTTGTTGCCTGTTCTTTGGATGTGGGCCATTCTTACTAGTATAAAGTGGTATCTCATTGTGGTTTTGATTTGCATTTCCCTTATTACTAACAACGACGTTGAGTGTGGCTGGTTTTAAAGGCCAGCTGCTCCCCTTTGTAAGTTTGGTTAAGCACCCCATTTTTCTTGTTTTCCCACCTGATATCAAACCTAGAAACACATTCACTGGAATTGTGTGTAAAGAGAGGTTTTCAGGTGTTATATCTACTGTAAAGTTTGAAACAGAAGTTGGAGATTGACAGGCAAAAAAAAAATGAAGTAGGACTTTACAGGTAGAAGGTATGTTATTATAAAATATGTCTATTTATTCTCTGGTTAATATTTCCGGAGAATAAAGCAAATCTAAATATAAGAAGCAGGGATGGAGGGGTATTGAGAATGGCAGATCATGAAATTTCAGATCCTGAGGAATCATGACTATATATATCATGTCAATGAAAGAGACTGTTGGAAACTTTCAATCACAAATGTAATAGGAAAACTAGATAGGAGGCTATTATAGTTGGTCTTATGACAAATGATTTAAGCCAATGTAGTGACAGTAGGTGTGAAGAAAGGTAGACCAACCAGAGAGATACTTAGGATGTCAAATTGGCAGAGCTCAATTGCCTGATTTGATGTGGGATGGGAGAAGTCCTAGTGACTCAGATTTATGACTTTGGTTATTAGATTAATGGTATTGACTCCAACTAAGAATTAGGAAGGATAATAGATTTGGTAAAAGATAAACAACTGTTTTGGACGTATTATTGTTTAGCAGCAATTATTATATGGGGCTTAAACTTCAAAAGGCTTATCTGGGAGGAAAGCATATAAAATATATAACCTCTGTTGTATTAGCACAAAACCAAGCATGGTGCTCTGTATGTAGTAGGTACTCAATACATATTTTTGTTTTCATTTGCTTTTTAAAATCAAAATGAATCAACAAATGCTTGACTGCATTGGTCTTATTTGCATTATTCTAATTTTGGAGTGCATATTTGAACACATAATCATGATTACAATAGAAATCATGTATTAAACATATACTGGTACTGTTCTAAAAACTATTTTTATTAATTTAATATTCACAAAAGGCATATGTTGAAGGAAAGCACCATGTATTCCAGTTGTTAAAAGTGGACCACATTTTTCAGTGTTTAAAGAGGTTTTTATTTTCTCCGTACTTGCCACTCAGTACCAACAAAGTAATGTGCATACTTGGCTACCAAAGTTGCAAGACATCTCAGTTAACAACTGTATGTGAAAGGAATTTTTTTTCCCCTTGAGACTAGATCTTGCTATGTTGCCCAGGGAACCACAGACTCAACGTTGCCCAGGGTACCATGGACTCAAGCGATCCCCAGCCTCAGCCTCCCAGATAGATGGGATTACAGGTGTGGTCTATCATGCCCAGCTATTTTTTGAGACTAGGTCTCAGTATGTTGCCCCCGGCTGGTCTCGAATCTGCTGACTCAAGTGATTCCTAGTCTTGGCCTCCCTTCTTAGGCTGGGATTAAAGGCATGTGCCTCTGCACGTGGCATGTGAAAGGAATTTGTGGAGTTGATTTGTAGAGATGTTCTTTTTGAGTCTGCAGAGGAGAGTAAAAAACTGCCTATTCTAATGAGATAATAAGTTGAAAATATTTTTAAGATGAGTCTTCTGTACAATAGACAATATGCAAATTTATAAGAGTAAACATCCTGTTTACATTTCTATTCTGCTAAAATTATCCTTTTGTCCTTAACAAGAAGATAAGTTATTTGACACCTTTCAAACTATTTATTTATTTATTTATTTATTTTTTATTTTTTTATGACTAGGTCTTGCTATTTTTGCCCGTGGAACCGCAGGTTCTCGTTGCCCGGGGTACCACAGACTCAAGCAATCCCCAGCCTCAGCTTCCCAGGTAGCTGAGATTACAGGCGCGCACCACCACGCCCAGCTATTTTTTTTGGACCTAGGTCTCACTACTGGCCCCAGGCAGGACTCGAACCGCGATCCCTAGCCCTGGCAGCTTCATAGGCTGAAGCTTACAAGCAGGAGCCACCGTGCTGGCCCAAACAATTTATTGCTATATCATGTAAATGTATCCTTTATTCTCTAAAGAGTTTTACTTCTTGAATCACTTGTTTCACTAGTTGGTTGGTAATATTAAAATGAGCAAATCTGCATTTCTAAAGGATTAAATATTGGTCATTTTTGTTTTTTGAGCTAGAAGAAATTGAAATTTATCCTTAGTCTTCTGTATGTAAAAATAAAGCAAATCATTGATTTTGATGAATTTCTTATTTTAAATTGCAGTAAAAATGGTTGTTTAGTATCTTTAGTACTATGATAGGTAATCCTAGTGGTGGTCGTATTTGGACTTAAGAAACTTGGGGATTGTTCAACAATGAAGGGAGGTAAACTTATTAGGACTGTTTTATATCCTCCTGGTTCCTAAGCATCAAATCACATTATACACATTACAAGCTAAAAAAAGTCAAAATGAGTTGCAATCAACAAGTTATATTTTTAACAGAAAAATATTAAATATATATTTAATATCTACTACCATATTGGAGTTCAACATTTATGCCCCCCAGGCATGAAACTTTCCCTTAGGCCTCCAAAAAGTGGTTAGGCAATGCTCTCTAGTACTTAAAGGCTAAATGTCCTTGGAAACTAATTTGAAAAACAAATAGCCTTAGTCCAGCCTGTAAAATTTTAAGAGTTGTTTATTTTGTATTCTTCGCTTCTTGATTGGTTTAATGAAGTTTTATAATATTTCGACACCCAGTTAATACTTTGCAAGAATAGTCCTAAATTCCCTATTCCTAGAAAATAGTCATAATAGTAAGTAGGTCAAGTCTGTATTGTTTAGGTAACAAGGAAATTTTTGTTGTTTGTTTTAAAAGGGTGATTCTGGTGAGAGAAGGGCTCCGGATACAGGTGAGTGGTAAATTGAGACAAAGGACTTTTTCCTACAAGGGTGTAGCTGTCAATTGTGTATGAAGGCATTTTGCGGGAGGATTTTACCCTCGGATACTTTTCAAAGCCACACTATCTTTTCATCACGGAGAGTTTCTCCTAGTACTTCAAAAGAAGATAATGACACTTGCGGGGTGGGTGGGGGAGCTCAAGTTTTCCTAGTTGTCCGAGTTCTGTTTAGAGAGTCTCACCACAGATCTGCTGGGACTTGAGAAAAATAGGACCTTAACTCATGTTTCAATCATGCAAGTTTTGGGTCATTACAGGGTTCAGTGTACCTTAAAAGGCGAGTTACCCATGGTTAATGAGAACCCAAGCCGCAAATCTGGCAGCTGGGGCCATGGTTTTCGTAACTAATCTCCACTTTGTCACTTGGGTCTGTCGGCACCTCCCTCAGGACAAAGACTGGTGGTTTTGGCGGAGGCGGATGGGGGTCAGGGGTACCAGCTGCAGTAGGAGGAGGCTGTTTGTGCGTCCTGTTTACCGGTTACTCGGTTTCAACACCAAACTAGCCCTTCTCCACCTCTTGGGCGAACTCTAGCCCGAGGTCGCACAGACGCCCGGTGGTTCAGGGGGCCAGCAGGGCAGGTTCCCCAGAGCTGGAACACAAGAATTTTGCCCGCAGGGACCCACACCACGTGGACACAGACTCCAGCTTCACTCCGCATTCTGCACCGGGAAGAGAGTCCGCGGCGACGCTCCAGGCAACGCCTCCTCTGCCAGCCAATGAGGAGCGAGTGCATGGCCGGGGGGCCTTCGCTCACTGGCTGGCCCCGCCCCGTGCTGGACTCAACCCTCCCTGCCGGCTAATAAAGTCTCAGCCACAGAGGTGCAGTGTCCGGCGTTTGAACGCTGCCGTTGGTCCCCTGGGGTTCCTTTATCTCTTTTTCGCCTGATTCTCGTGTTTCTTTCACCCTCCGACGCACCGGTTTTCTAGTTTTCTTCTTCGCTCTTTGCCTCTTTCTTGCCTTCGCAGCTCAGCATGCAGAGAAAAGACACCTCCTTGCATGGTTTCCAGCCTACATTCCAACATTTTGCCACGCAAGCCATCCATGTGGGCCAGGAGCCGGAGCAATGGAACTCCCACGCCGTAGTGCCCCCCATCTCAATGTCCACCACGTTCAAGCAAGGGGCTCCTGGTCGGCACTCGGTGAGCTGCACCGTTCTGGGGCGATCTAGGGTTGGACGGGAGACGAGAGATGACTGTAAATTGAAAAGGCATGCAAGTAATTTATGAAATGACATAAACCCAAGAAGCACACCAGAAAGACTTTTCTTACACCTGTAATTCTTCTTGTATTGGATGGTCTAATGATCATGTTTTTTTTGATAAGCAAGTTTGGAGGGAACAGTTTATCCAACTTGTATTACAGATTTGAGATGAAATTCACCTGATTTTGGCAAATTTGCAATTCAAAGCTGAAAATACCTTTAGCAGCAAAATTATAGATATATAGTATAGAGTAAGTTAAGAAGTCAAGTAAATCCCCTAGAATCAAGATCATTAACTAAAAACTGTATTCAGTTAATAGTTATCCAGCACTCAGTATGTGTTAAACGGATATTTAAATATATTATATCATCTGTGTTACAAGTATTGCCTTGGATAATCCTGACATCTACCTTATTCCGAATTTGGTTCTTCATGAAAAAACTGAGATTTAGGTATATTAAAACTAACGTCAGGCCACATGGCTATTAAGTGTTGGAGCTGGCATTTTGAATCCTGCTCCAGAGCTCCACTCTTAGGCTCTAGATTGCAGAGTACTCTTCTCCAATCCTGTTAGCAATAAACTGACCCATTGCATCATTTAAGTAATGTAACTTAATCATGTAGTCAGAAAACCTAGGTTTGAATTCTGACACCATCTCTTCTGAGCTGGGTCACCTTGAAGCAAATTGAAGCATAGCCTATCCAAGGTTCAAGGTCAATCCTCTGTAAATGGAGTTAATAATATCTACTACCTAAAATGTTGACATGTGTGCTAAACTGTATGGTATAATTGCTTGGCATTTGGTGTTTCATATAGTTCACATTTGTACTTTTTTCTATTTGATTCTACAATATCCAGGGTAGAAGGGAGGGCAGAGGATTATATACTTTTTATGTAAGACATAAATTAGCCCAGAATCATAAGTAAATGATTTGTAAGTCCTGTGAGTGAAACCACTTTTTAAGCACATAGCTTTTTCCCTTTTGGAGACATACCTGACAACTAAAGTATTTAAAGTTTGTTGAGCTTCAGAATAAATAAACTTTGCTAAGTCTTAAACCTTGATCCTACTTTGAGACCTCTTTGGCCAAGGAAAATTCTTTTTGACTTGGCCCTTATTATTATTATTATTTTTTTTTTTTTTTGAGACTAGGTCTCGCTATTTTTGCCCGCGGAACCGCAGGCTCTCGTTTCTCGGGGTACCACAGACTCAAGAAATCCCCAGCCTTAGCTTCCCAGGTAGCTGGGATGACAGGCGCCGGCCACCACGCCCAGCTATATTTTGGAACTAGGTCTCGCTACGGGCCCCAGGCAGGACTCGAACCGCGATCCCTAGCCCCTGCCACTTCATAGGCTGAAGCTTTACAGGCATGAGCCGTGCCCAGCTGGCCCTTATTTTGTGACAGAGTTATAAAGGCATTTCTACAACTAGCTTAGATGCTCCTGGCTAGTATATTTTCCAGTCAAATTGTGTGCATAACCTCACTGAAGCATGCATTTTGTTCCTGGTGAAGGTTTGTGAAAGTGTGACTCCCCATGCTCTGGAACTTGGTACAAAAGTTAACCAGTTAGCTATGATATTAATAATTAAATGTTTCAGAGGACCAGTAGTGATGGTAAACTCCAGAAACTTCTCTTAGAAAAAAAAAAAACACACAAAAAAGCCTAGCATAAAAAAAAACAATTAAGAACACTAAAGAGAATTTGAAGACTAAGGAGAAAGATGGAATGAATTCTCCAGTTTCATTTGGAACTGAATGGTTGAAAGGGTGGGAATTTGTCCCTGAAATATGCTTCTTCCTGCCCATTCCCAAAGGTAAATATCTGCAGTGAATATTTATGGAAACATTGGATGTCTTTCTGTGGCAGTAGCTAGCTACATGACTCCATATAGTTTTTTTCTGTCTACTGACTACAAACAGGTCACAACAAGGAGGTGATGGTGGGGATTGAGGATATCCTGGACCCTATAAAATACGTCTCTTCAGTTTTTCAAAAACAAGGAAACAAGCAAAAGCAACAATACTTAAAAAAATTATTGTTACTAATATTATCACTAATATTTTTGATTCAGAAGCAAAAGTGTTTTAAAGTGTTTGTGTTTTGGTAGGTGCTCTATTAGGTACAAGAGAAAATGATAGTTTTTTTTTGGTCAGTATCTAAATCCTGGATTAACTTCTAATTTCAATTTTCCCTAGGTATTTTAACACCAGACCACGCTTTTCTCACAACAAATCATGAGGATTAAATAGTATGCATACAACTAGTTTGGTGCCATGTGTGTAAAAGAAACATTGTGTAAATTTTCAAAATGTATGGTGTAAAGCCTCTTTGTCAGCAATTTTTCCCAATTTTTTGTTTTTGAGTCACTTTTGTAGGGCCAAGATCTGAACTGTGAGCTTTTGTAGGATGTGTCTTTTTTTTTTTTCTTTTTTTTTTTTTTCGAGACTAGGTCTCGCTGTTTTTCTCAGGGTAGTCTCAAACCTGTGAACTCAAGTGATTCCTAGCCTCAGCCTCTCATGTAGCTGGGATTGCAGGCATGTGCCATTACACCCGACTTGATTCCCTTTTTCTAACCTCCCCAAATTAATAGGTAAAGATGAGTAACATAATACTACTCCTATTAAAGAGTCACTTATGTAGTGCCTACATAATGATCTTATTTTCTAGTCTATGAACTAGATTCCTGTGTTTTATTCCCATTTAACAGATGAAATTGATGCTAGGAAAAGTTAAAAACTTTTATCTATTGGCATATACAGCTCATAAGTGACAGAAAAAAGAATTCTAATCAGTTTGACTGATTTCAGAGTCTTTCTAGACACTGCCAGCCATAATACTCATGCTTTTGTCTAATGAATAGAATTGTCTTAACTAAGTATTAGAAAGTCAACGTATGATGAATCTGTAGTTGTGAATTTGTCTTTTAGGACTCTGTATAAATTTAAATCTCTTTAAGATGAATTCTCTTCTTTTCAGGGTTTTGAATATAGCCGTTCTGGAAACCCCACAAGAAATTGCTTGGAAAAAGCAGTGGCAGCATTGGATGGGGCTAAATACAGTAAGTAGCTCTCATTTCAAAGTTAAATCTAGATTCTTCTTAGATCTGAAGAAAGAAATATAGGATCACAGAATGTAGAATTGGAAAAGAAATAAGAACTAGCTAGTTCACACTTCTTACTTTGCTAAATAACATTTACTTACTTTACTGATGTTCCACAGCTAGTATATAATATGCATTCGTGTGATTATTAGTAAAAATTAAATATGAATAGATACAAAATGGTGGAATTTGTCATTAAGTAGTTATGTAAATACAGTCTTCATCTGAATCTGTCTGTATAGATAAAAATTAACTAAGTTTTATAGCACTATCTATGAGAATAGAAGCCTCTCTCATGCTCTGGTTCATTCACCTGATAATTTATGCCTGAGAATAGCACCAAGGTACATTTGTGATAGTAAGATGCCCTTGACAAAATGTTCTCAGAGATTAGGAACTAACTGACTCATGTTTTTTTAAATAAAAGGTGTGGATTTTTTTTAATTATCTTTGTATTTTGTTATAAAAGATAATAAATGAAGGTGAAATAATGAATAGGAAGTAGTATTATGAATTTTTTCACAGCAAAGTATAGGAATTAGAAATGTTCATAATGTGAGTTGTTTGGTTTGGTTGGAATTTTGATTTTGTTTTGGATGAGGGGAGTTTGTTTTTAAATGCTAACTTGAATTGTGCTGTATGGAACTATTATTTCTTGAGGGAAGTAGGATGACTGAATGGTCATATAGCAGGCATTTCTAAGTGAGCTCCAGTTTTAAACCAGGTTTAAAATTATACTTCTCTGTGAACTTATTGTTGGACCACAGGTCTGCTTAATAGAAACCTAAACTTTTCTGGGACTTTTTGAGAAAAATAACTATTTTCCACATGAATTGGATTATCCCTGCAGCCAGTCACAGGTGAATTTTATTATCAGGTGATATAATGAAATATCAGGACATTTTCTTTGATAGTTTTTTATGTGCTCACTGCCAATTTTTAAAAATCATATTTTTCATTATTCTTGTTCAGTGTGAATGAAATTCAGCATCACTTTGGTTTAAAAGAGGCTCTGCATCTCTGGGCTCTTTTGAATTTTGTTAAATTATTTGTTTAGCTGGGCATGGTGGCGTGCGCCTGTAATCCCAGTTACCTGGGAAGCTGAGACTATGATCATTTGAGTCCATGGGTTCGAGACAACCCTGGGCAACATAGTGAGACCTAGTCACAAAAAATATATAATTTTGTTCAGTTGCATGCCCACATACTCACTGATTGAATCATTCCTAGCTCTATTTCTCAAATTTGAAATTTCTTAAGAGTTTGCTATTTTTAAACAATAATTTTCTTGGCATGTGAACTTCTCAGAATTTTTATAAAATTGAAGTGTTTCAGAGAAATATAACCAGAGCAGAAAGATAGAAACTTGCAAGCTCACTGTAGATATGAGGTAAAAGGCAGGGTAGAGGGAAGGAGAAAGGTCAAAACTAGGGAGGAGAGAGCACAGGGCCTGTGGTCATGGGTCACAGGTGCTACGGTGCTGGGAGAATTATAGAAACTACACCTGAGGGGAGACATCAAATAGTGTCCAAAAATTTTCAGTGTAGGAAAATGAATATAATAATTTTTAAAAATTAAAAGTAACCAAAACAGAGTTATATATACCTATAAAGATATTTTATCTCTGATTTAGAAAGGGGAATTTGGCCGGGCACGGTGGGTTCGTGCCTGTAAGCTTCAGCCTATGAAATGGCCTGGGCGAGGGATCGCGGTTCTAGTCCCTTCTGGGGCCCGAAGCGAGACCTAGTTCCAAAAAAATAACTGGACACTGGACGTGGTGGCGCGCACCTGTACTACCAGCTACTTGGGAAACTGAGGCTGGCGATTGCTTGAGTCCATGGTACCCCGGGCAACGAGAGCCTGCGGTTCCACACACAGGCAAAAATAGCGAGACCTAGTCTCAAAAAAAAAAAAAAAAAGAAAGAAAGCGGGATTTGGCCGGGCATGGTGGGGGGAGTCTGCGGCTGGGGATTGCTTGAGTCCGTGGAATCGGGGCTACCCCGGGCAACATAGCTGACCTAGCCTCAAAAAAAAAAGGAAAAATAGAAAGGGAAATTTTGTAATGAATGGGGAACTTCCCATGACTCAGTGTTGGTGACTGTTCTCTTGGCAGAGAGAGGGACCTAAAATAATGTAAGTAAATACTGCAGATAATTTTCAACCTCTAACTTTTTGGCTTACTATGACTTGGTTTTCACTTAGGTTTGGCCTTTGCTTCGGGTTTAGCAGCCACTATGACCATTACCCATCTCTTGAAAGCAGGAGATCAAATTATTTGTATGGATGATGTGTATGGAGGTAGGTGACTTCTATACATATTTGTCAGTTGTTATTTTAATGATAATAAAGTGAGTCCTGAATGATATTAGAAATATTACCAGGGCTATTCATCATTTACTGTCTTTTGGAGGTGTGATGGGTGATGTATTTGTGCTGATTCTGATTTCACAAAGGAAGAGCATAAATATGGAGGGTCCTTGCTCTGGAACAACTTATAAGAGAGATTGTTTAATAAAATTTTTATTTAAGTTGCTAGAATGAGAATGCAAAACTTGATCATTTTTCAGGCATTTTTCTTAGAGTGTTTGCAGAGTGTTCTAGTGTAATTAAAAATTTTTTTACCTACAATGAAAATGAGCTATAACTTCAAATTGCTCAAAGAGCTTGGCATAACCTACCCCTTTTCCCAGTCCCCAAATTTACTTTAGAGGTCTTTTGAAAATCTGTTGAAACCTATGAACTCCAGGCTAGGCATGGTGGCGCGTGTCTGTAAGCAGCAGCCTAGGAAGCCACGGCCGGGGCCAGGGATTGCAGTTTGAGTCCTGCAGGGGGGCACGTAGTGACACCTAGTTCCAAAAAAGTAGCTGGGCGTGGTGGCATGTGCCTGTAATCCCAGCTACCTGGGAAGCTGAGGCTGGGGATTGCTTGAGTCCGTGATACCCCAGGCAACAAGAGCCAGTGGTTCCACCAGCAAAAATAGAGAGACCTAGTCTCAAAAAAAAAAAAAAAAAAAAAAAAAAAAAAAAAGGAAGGGAGGGAGGGTGGGAGGGAGGAAGATAAAGAAGACAGGTTGCCTTACCTTTAAGCAAAACTTCTGACTTTTGTGTTTAAAACAATAGCAAAATTAATTTGAAATGTATATATTTATTTTAAATGTTTCTAAATTAATTGAGATGTCTAGAATATTATTGATATTTTATGCATTGCCTATCAGAACAGAAAGTTAAGTTTGTAGATTATTTTTATTCCCTCACAGAAATTGCCTATGTACTGTGTCCTTTTAGTAAGATTAAATAATATACTAACTTGAAGTTATAGAAATCTCAAGCTGTCAGTTATTTTTATACTGTATTATAAAAACCTCAAGGCAAACATAGGTACAAAATGTTGAAGACTTGATTTTTAGTAAACTTTTGCATTCTTTAACAATTTTGTATATTAACTAGAGTCTGTAATATTTAATGTCCAGTTTATATGTTTTGTCATCATTTTCCTGTTTTTTTGCCTATTAATAACATTATTCTTTAAATTTGCATATGTAAAAATCAAATTCAGAACATAATTAATTCCAAAATTGTTCTGTTAAATATTTTTAGTGTTTCATTTTATCTTTTAAAACTTTCAGAGCCATATAAAAGATTGAGAGAGTACAAAGAATAGTAACTAATATTTATTATCAAAGTATGAGACTGAAATTAGCTACATTCATCAACATGATTTATTTATTTACATTTGAATACTGGGAAGAAAATATTTAGATTTTGGCATGAAGGAACATGCCACTTAATGTTTGTAGAGATTTGAATAATGTTTTGAGAAACATTTTTTGTTTCATGCCACTTGTAGCTGTCAAGTGTGTTTTATTTTACTCTTTCAGTTTAAAATCAAAACCTCATATTTTTTCCTATGCAAGATAGCCAAACCTTTTAAGCAAAGTGGAATTGCTTTTTTTGTATGTTTATTGGTGGTTGACACTTATATTTTAAAAGTAACTATTCCTAAAAGGAATAAGCATTTCTTATAGAATTTTTTCCATTTCATTTGATTCTCTTTTGCTTCAGGTACAAACAGATACTTCCGGAGGGTAGCAAGTGAGTTTGGATTGAAGATTTCTTTTGTTGATTGTTCCAATACCAAATTGCTAGAGGCAGCCATCACACCAGAAACCAAGGTAACTGTTTACAGTTTTGTCTGTCTCCTTGTAATTTTTTAAAAAAGGACACCTCTATTTTAGTTTCATCTATATCTATATACAAGGTAACATTAGTTTATAGCACTGTACATAGTTCAGAAATAGAGGACTCCATGCCTTCAGGTATATGTCACTATAACATACCAAACCACCAACACACTCATAATCTTCCACCATAGATGGTTGTGAAACCTTCCTTGTGATATTTTATTGTTGTCATTTCTGTTTACTAAGGACATAATTTAATCTGAAACCATTAACAAGCTTAAGTTAGGTTTGTTGTCCCCAAGGTATCATATGATATTTAAAAAACATTTAAGGTATTTAAACATAGTTAAATAAATTTTGGGATGGAACTCGAATTCTAATTCTGAATCATGGTTGGTATTTTATCTTGGTCAAATTATTTGACCGAAGTCTCAATTTCTTCATTTACAAATTGAAATAATTCTACCTGCTTTTGTAGGAAGGACTGCTGAAAAGGAGACTTGGGCAAAATAAGTTAGCAATAGAGAACAGGCCACAAGCCATCTTTCCCCTCCATCCTGGGCAGAAGTGTGCAACCGGAAGGTGTTTTGTGCCTGATTGAATGGCATATGTGATATTCTTTCTTGGGACCGCATTTAAATTCTGCATGCATACAAGAAGAAGGACCAGTGTCAGCCTTTTCTTACTTTTTACTAATGTTTGAAAGGTTTGAATTGTACTCAAGGTTATGTTGCACTGAATGCAAAAGTGTGAAAAGCTTTTCCCACACAAATAATTACTTTGAAGATTAAGAGAGAGGTGAACTTAGAGTGATTAAGGTTTATTTTCAAAGGAATTCATTTTTATCTTGCTTGGGAGAGAAGATTCTTATTAAAATAGTCTGAGTCCTTCAAAGGGAGCACAGCAAATTGTGGGTATATATTTGTTAACAGAACATTATGTAATTGCTCTTTACTGACTTGAATTAATACAGTTGCCTGCCCCCTAAAATACCTACCTCATCGTTTGAAGTGGATATTTAAAGTCCTTGTAAAATCAGCTTATATTTATTTACTCTTTCTTATTCTTTCTTTAATTAGTAGGAATAACAGATTCTTACACAGGGATAATTTTTGTAGATGCATTATTTTAGCTGTCTTAATTTTTCTACTGTAAAGCTCTAGAGTAAGAGTATCAAAGCAGAACTCTTGCCTTTTTAAGGGTCATAAGAGAAGAATAACTTTTGAAAAGAGAGTTCAGGACAGTGTTATTCAATACAGCAATACCTTGCTAACAAGTAGACTTCACTTCTTCGGTCTTTTCAATAACTAGCAAGCATCCATTATATATCTACATGTGCTAGGTTTTGGGGTGTACAGATATTATGGTGCTGTTTGTTAAGTGAGCAGAAGCTAGATTTTTTTTTTTTTTTGGTTGTGTATGCCACTTCCCTCCTTCACTGCAAAGTCTATGTTCTTTAAGTTCTAGAATTTATTTTTTAATTTCTCCTGCGTCTGGCATTTTTGAAGTAAATGTTCAGTATATACTTGAGAGCTTGTTGGGAGGTTCTAACAGGGGAGTGCATCTACTCGTGTACCCTCAACCGAAGAATGGTCCGTCTCTATTTGGGGAAGACCTTCTTCTTTGACCGAGTGCGAGCGCGCTGCTTCGGGAGGGAAGCACATGGAGCTGTGAGGGAGGAAGGGGACACCCGCCCAGCCAGCCAGATAAGCCGGATCAACCCTGACGATCAATGGGGTGACAGATGTCGCAGCCAGATCGCCCTCACATTCTGTTCAGTATATTCTTGCTATGATAGGAATCATTCTCTTGAATGAAGAATCTAGGCTATAACATAATTCCCAGATACTGAACTGTATCTTTGGAATGCCTCTTCTTTTTTATGAAAATAATTATAGTCAACTTTAACATTTTTTTGCTTATATGCATATTCAATCACTTGATCCTTACAATTCTTACAGTAAATATTACCAACGCCTTTGAGAAGCTGAAAATTTGAGGGCTATTTCAGGTAAGTTACTTAGCAATGACATCTCAGAAATTTCTGGGGACTAGTATTCAGATCTGAATCTTTCAATTTCACCTTAACACTCTCTTCCATTTATCCTCCTAGGAGGGATGTATGGGAGATATGTTTGTGTAGTATATTTTTATAAACTGTTGTTATTTGTTGAATTGTTTTAGCTTGTGTGGATTGAAACGCCTACAAACCCTGTTTTGAAGATGACTGACATTGAAGCCTGTGCACATACTGTCCATAAACATGGAGACATTATTCTGGTTGTGGATAACACTTTTATGTCAGCATATTTTCAGGTAAATGAAAAGAATTTCTTTGGCATGATTAGTAGGATATATGATTACCAGTAATTAGGAAAGGAGCTTGTTTATATTAAACTTTTATCAAGCTCATGAAATTTAGTCATAATTATTGAAAATTTGAATTGGACCTTTTTTAGCATTACTTCCTATCTTTTCAACCATACGGCAGTGTCTTGTATAATATTTTGTGTTTAAAATGTCTTAATTAAAGCTGGGCATGGTGGCATGTGCCTGTAATCCAAGCACTGGGAAGTAAGAGACCAGGGATCGCTCAGGTTTTGGTACAAGACTATTGGGCAACATAGCAAGTCCTGGTCTTGAAAAAGCAACATAGCAAGTCCTGGTCTTGAAAAAGCAACCAGGCGCGGTGGCAGTTGCCTGTAAACCCAGCTATCTGGTGCGCTTAAGTTTGCAGTATTGGGACTACCCAGGGCAACATAGCTAGACTTAGTCTCAAAAAAAAAAAAAAAAAAAATCAATTAAACCTTAGGTTCTCTTATGACATGTGGCACTATGAAGATTTGTTCTTAGGTCTTAACACATGTCACATATTAAGAACTTGAGTATGTCAGTTATTTTCATTCACGCCATAGGTGTAGTATATGTCTAGTATATGCACATACAAAAATGAACATAAACAAATAAAAAACCTGACTAACCTTCCAAATAAAAAAGAAATGAAAAGCTATATTCAATGACATCTCAGTGTGTCACATGTATTTCTTCACTTCTTTTTAGGTTCTCAACCCTCAACATGTCATAGACTAAACTTAGCCTTCTATTGCTTGCATCTTATATTATTAATTTATATGTCATCTTTCATACTGTAGCCATAAATATTTAGAGTGTTCCTGTTAGACTGTCTCTTTTTTCTACCTATTCCTATCTCATTCCTCTTAAAATCTCCCATGCATTTCCATTCCTTTTTTTCTGCTTTTATCTAGGTTCCTTTCTGTTTTGCTCCTATTGGTGGTAGATCATCTTGAAATCTGTCTACAATTGACTTGTTTGTTTTCCTCCACATATTTTTTTCTTACCACTGCTCTGTTTTCTTTCCTTGTTAGGAGTTATCTTCTTCCTATTGTTTCCTTCCTGCTTGTACCTTTTGGCTATTCTTACATACTTCCTATAGTTCACCCTGATTCTGCAGAGTTCTTGAAACTTAGTCATATTTTCTCCAGCTCTTCAGTCAGGCAGATGTTTACAAGCACAATTTTTATTATCCTCCTTCTGTTCTGGGTGCCTGAAGATGCCCTAGGCTGCTACCTCCATGTGACTGACTGACTCCTAGACTATACTGTATAAACCTGTTCTTCACCTTCCTCTGTTTTATTCAGAAAGCATTACCATTGTTTATGTTCTTTCCTAAAACACATTCCTTAGCCACATTGCACTCAAGCAGCTTCCTAGGTCTTTGGTCATTACACATCTTTGTGACTGTTTTTGGTATCAGGTAAAGTGTTATGTTTCCAAGTGCTGGCTTTGTCTGTTTGTTCCAGATGATTTTCACTGTTGAAATCTTTCTCCCAATTCCTCAAACCCATTTCCTACTTGTAGTAGGCTAGTTAGTACAATGTAGGATTGCTTTAGCTGAGTCACAGTGAGACCTGTGTTTTCCCAAAGAGATTGCATGAATTATTTTAGCCTGAACCTGCCCAGGTTACTCATCAGACCTGGTCCTTTCTCCAGATACTGTCACTAAAATAGGTCCAGTTTTTCCACCTTTCTGAAGTCCACATCACAAAGCCCACATCACATCCCTCAAGTGAGGGACTGTAATTGCTTCATTTCACTCTGAGTTTATTCCAGTTGAATGAAACTGAATCATACTCTTTGTAGCAGCCAAATATATTGGTTCCACAAAACAAATCTAAAAGGTTGTGCTTATTTTTTGTTTACCCTCTTGAAAACTGGATGCATTCCTTTTCTTCCCTGCCTTTTTTTCTTTTGAATCTTCTTTAAGCCCACAAAAGACAAAATTGACATAGCAACATAAAGTTTCAAAATAGAACCTCTGTATTCAAGTAGTGAGGGTGTGAGTCCAGTCTCTGCACTCTTTTTAGTCTGGGTGATCTAGTTGTGTTTTCTTAGACCCTTTTCAGAATCACAAAGGTACTGATCTTACTGAGTTAAATAAAATATTTAAAATATTTTATACACCACTTTAATAAAATATTTAGCATGGTTCTTGGCACATATATAAAGAATGCTTTAAATGAAGATCTCATTTTTTGAGTACTCTAAATACTAAAGACCCACACCTCCTGAAGACTAAATAGTGAGATGAAAATATATACATGTTTTATATTAAAGATGTAAGTGAAAAATGTCATACTAGGGACTAGTTTGTGGGGAAATTGAGAGAAAATAATCCAAGAAAATTTCTTCATAAATTACTTTAAGTTTGGCAAGCCTATGTAATAAAAGGGTCATTAGGAGTCTAGATCATGCCAAACCTGTGGAATAATCACAGCAACACTGTAAAGTTTTTATTACTAGAAATCAAAGCAGGCTAGTTTGATCTTATGTGACATAACAATTGCAGATAGTTAAGTCAGCTATTTTATGTATAAACTGAGTCATAAAATGCCAGTGTCTCTGTTGTATATAGTAATAAATTTGGGAACAGTCACCATCTACTGTAAAGAGATAGGTTCAAGAGAGCTTTGACCTGAGTTTACTTGCTGTTTCCAGGACATTTCTTTCTTTGGAATGAATACTAGACTCAGTATTTTGTATTTTCACTTGGTAGCAGTTTTCAGGGCTCCTAGAAAACTTCTAAATATACATATTTTTGAAAAGTTAGAACAGGAAAGGATATTATAATAGTAAATAAGCAAGTAATGAAAAACATTAATTTTTTTTTCCACTTTAAATGGAAACCTTTTGTTTCTTTCAGCGACCTTTGGCTCTGGGAGCTGATATTTGTATGTATTCAGCAACAAAATACATGAATGGTAAGTCATGACACTGTCTACTTTGCAACTTTTTCCCATAGTAGATGAAAATAGTGTACATCTTGATATTTTTATTCTTTCTGCTATTCAGGTTTTCTCTGAGACTCATATGAAAGTAAAATTATTATACTTTAATTAAATATAGAATATAATTGATAGCACATAAAACTATGCTCATGATTTATGAACAGAGGGTAAAAATTTACTGTAGAAGGTTATGCCTTTATCTTGCTGACAGTTTTTAAGAAACATTTAATTTTATATAATTTTAATTTTTTTTTAGGCATAGTTTTTGTTATTGTCAAATTGAATAAAGTTTATGTAAGCTTTTTCCACAAGGCTCTTTTTTCAGAGACTTTTCTCAAATGAAAATCATATTTTAGGAATTATAAGAAATAATAAAATAAGGAATAGACCTACATTGTTTTTATTATATTTTCCTGTAGAATCTTTTATTCTCTTACAGTATTGCATGTGATGCAGTGGTATAGTGATCACACATTTTCAGATGTATGTTATTACACTGCACATACATGATTTTATCCTAATGATTCTTGTGTTATGTTTAGGTCACAGTGATGTTGTGATGGGCTTGGTGTCTCTTAATTCTGACAGACTTCATGAGAAGCTTCGTTTCTTACAAAATTGTAAGTATTAAATTATAGATATTAAAAAGAATTTCCCCTTATGCTCCAGAGTGACTACACTTGATATTTGTATTTTTCTAGTGGGAGTGGTGATGGTGAGAAAACCTCGGCATATATTTACAAAAAAGTGGGAATGGGGTACATCTCTTAGAGGCAATGAAGCTACAGGCTGCTTTAGATAAAAGTTACATAGAATGTTAGCAGATCACAGCAGTAACTGCTGTTTTCTCGGTGTTGCAATAGGTTTCCAGAGAGACACTAGATTAAGCTGTGTGAAGTATTTCATTAAAATAACAGGAAGGACTATTTGTAGTCACATCAAGCACTGGGTCTTTACTAAATATTTAGGGTACTCATTTCCCCTCATTTCAAAACCCATTTCTGTAAGCCTGTCTTATGCCTCATTGTCTTACTTCAGATCAGATAATCTTAATTACCTTCCCACCTCAAATTCAAACACTAGGCTTTTTAACTAGCTTCTCAAAGTTACTCGAGTCAAAAAGAGGTGTCAGAATTTTCTGAGTCCCTCCTCAGCTTCAAACTAACCCAGAACATGTTCATTTTGCAGCTATTGGAGCTGTACCATCACCTCTTGACTGTTACCTCTGCAATCGAGGCCTGAAGACTCTACAAGTTCGAATGGAGAAGCATTTTGAAAATGGAATGGCAGTAGCTCAGTTCCTGGAATCTCATCCTCTGGTAGACAGGGTTATTTATCCTGGTATGTTAATCTGACTTCTAAGATGTGTTCATACTAGGATTTTTAGGGTTGTCTAAGACACCCTACTTAAATAACCTCTGTTCGATTAGGTGCTTTCAAGTTTATGCTATTCATTTACTGTGGTGTGTCAGACCCTGTGCTGGGTGTAGTAGTGAAGAGGACAGACATGTCTCTACTGTTCCTGTATCCTAGCGGATGCTTGGATATTAGCAGTTTGTCTTACTATTGTAGATGCTCCTCTGGTGGTCTTTAGTTTGAAAGCTTGTTGGTGCCTATTTCAAGGTTAAGCACTTCCACTTGATTTGCTTATAATCTTTGCCAGTCTGTCACTCCTCATTTTATCTGATGGAGGCTGAGACTCAATCAAGTTGAGACTTGCTACTTAATGCACCAAAATTCCCCTAAAATTCTCTTCCTTTTTGGTTTCCTTCACCTCCTGGAACCTCTATAAATGCTTATGGGGAGTTAGCAGACTTATATGTTACTCTTTGAATTTATTTTACCAGCCTATTAAACTGTGGTGGTCTTAAGTAAGTAGTTATTTTAAATCCTTTTGAAGTTCCAAGCCATATAGGTTCTCATGTACAGGAGCATTACATCTGGGCTTGTCCACAAGGCTTCTCTGACTTAGATAAGCCAAAGCAGAAAGATATGAAATGGTAAGGTAAAGAGCTGTTGACTGGTGTGTATTTTGAATGCAGGGACAGAGAGAGTTTTGAGCTGTGCTCTGAAGAATAGGTAGTATTTGCATGGACAGACTATTTAAATTCATTGAAAATGTTTAGTTATTGGCCAAACTTGCTAGTAGGAACAAACAAAATTATTAACCAACAAAATTATCAATGAACAAAATTAATTTTTTGTCATGGAGCTAGTCTGGCAGAGAAGGCAAATATTTGGCAAGAAATTACAGCATATAATGCACTAGGGGTTAGGGAGCAGTCAGTAGGGAGAATGTTCTGAGCTAAAGGGATGGCATGTGCAAAGGTCCAGGTCCTGAAATGAATAGTGCAGTACTACCAAGATAAAAAATGGTTTACTAAAATGTGGGGATGGTAGAAAGACACTGGAATGAAGTTAGAGAGACATGGACTATAACAAGCAATCAGATATGAATATGGAATAAAACCTTTAGGCTTATTTGTTGTTTATCTAGACAGTGATTTTTTTGGCTAAGATTAAATGTTTGACTCCAATTTTTTTACACCTTATGATTACAGGGTTACCCTCTCACCCTCAGCATGAGTTGGCAAAACGTCAGTGCACAGGTTGCCCAGGAATGATCACCTTTTATATTAAAGGCACTCTTCAGCACTCTGAGGCTTTCCTCAAGAACCTAAAGGTAACTTTTCAGAATAGCTTTTTAAACTGTAGAGATATGACTTTCTTATAGCAATTGATGATCTCTCTCTTCCAACCATCTCAGATGAATGTTTTTGTATCTGCGCATCACACCCACCAACCTCTTTATTATGAAATGCTTTGGGTTGGAAAATCACGGGTGTAGTCGCAGACATCTGAATGTTTATTTACTTGGCTCTCTAAACTCTGCCATCAGTTTGAGGAAAACAGAATATTCCAAAACATTGTTTCAAGTTTATTTAAATGAACCCTTTTTTCCAAATGAATGATTACATGAAATCTGAAGGCAGGGTGAAGCTAGAGTACTCCCTAAGATTGTTCTGAAACCCTGCTGAGACTATGCCTTTTCCTGTGCTTCCCAGACTCTTATCTCTCTGAGATAAGAGTCTTAGTCTCACTTTCACAGTGGCAGGAAGCACAGATAGGCCCTGGAAGAAATGCCTCTGTACCTCCCTCCAAACGTCGAGGTCTTTTTTTTTTTTTGAGACTAGGTCTCACTATTTTTGCCCGTGGAACCGCAGGCTCATGTTGCCCGGGATACCACAGACTCAAGCGATTCCCAGCCTCAGCCTCCCTGGTAGCTGGGATTACAGCGTGCGCCACCACGCCCAGCTATTTTTTTGGAACTGGGTCTCACAATGGGCCCCAGGGGGGACTTGAGCCGTGATCCCTAGCCCCAGCTGCTTCATAGGCTGAAGCTTACAGGCACGAGCCACCATGCCTGGCTTCAAACGTCGGGATCTTAGGAACTTATGCAGCAGTTTGAGTTTTAAATACTGTGGGTCTAATGAATGGGACACTGGTGAGTCAGTCCAAGCCAACTGGTACCTAAATTTTGTCCACCTATAAAATCAGAAAGTTACTAATATACATTTAATATAACACAGTTGTGAGTGTAATTTTTAAAAATATTTATAAAATTCTATATGACACTATAACATTAACCATAAAAACAGATTTTTTTTTCTTCTACTCTGGGGGAAAGTTAAATGGATATATTAATGTAATATGTGATACATATTTGATAACTAGGTGGACAAAGAGGTTTTTATTTAAGGACAACCACAGAGACCTGAGTCTCATGTGGTAGTTTTGAAGTTTTCAGATGTTAAGCATTTCTTAAGTCTAGGGCCAAAATAGGAAGATATAAAAGATTCACCTTCCTCAACTTCTAACGTTCTATAAGTATATATCTAATAAACTTATATAACTAATAAACTCTATATAACTAATCAGTAAAATCATTTTTAGGGATCTTATTTTCCTTTTTTTCTCTGAGTTCCCTACCCAGTTTGCAGTTGATTCAAAATGACTGCCATTTCCCAACCCCTGTTCCAGGGCTACTTTATTACTTTTCAATTTTTTTATTTTTACTTTAAGGAAGATCTAAATTAATGTTTTCTTTGCCATAGTTATTTACTCTGGCTGAGAGCTTGGGAGGATATGAAAGTCTTGCTGAGCTTCCGTAAGTATATTTCTATTTTTCTAAGTATTTTAGATTTGGTATCAGCTTTAATGATTATTTGGAAAAAGAGTATGAAAAAGTCAGATAATTCAGGGTATTTAACAATAAATCAGAGGGCAGCATGTCACTATCTCACCAGAAAGAATTCTAATTCAGTGGAAACCTTGAAGACTTCTCATGAGGGATTCTTAGCAGTGACCTATGTTCTCAAAATGTTGCTTCCTTTCCTGTTGTGCCTGAAGGAGATTCCAACAGTAACTGTGCTAGAATCTTTGATCTCTGACCCAGGCTTGCTTATTTTACCCCACTCTGCCTTGGGAGAGATTTGGAGACTTTGTACTTTCAAGTTCGCAGGGAAATGGAGAATGTGTTCTTATTAAAAAGCTCCACATCCTTAATTGTCAGAAAAGAACCCTTTTAGATACCATGAAGTCTGTTTATTGTTTTGTAAATCTTGAATTACTCCATATTATTTAAAGGATAACTCAAAACTTCACATGGTGTTGGTATTCCTGACCAGTCATCTAATTTTATCAAAGCACCAGGAACTAAGCAGCCTAAGATCGGTCCAACTGTTTATTTTACAGACAGAGACACAGATGCAAAAGTTTTTCTGATGACTCACATGTCACAGAGGATTGTGTTGGCATCTTTTACTCTTTTGAGAAGCAATGAAAGTAAATAAAAGCAACCTGGATTGAATTTCTACTCATTAACCTTTGAGCTTCCCTTGTTATCACCCATAAAATGGGATTTATTATTATTGCCTATTGATTACCTGTCCCACCAAACATCCCTGTACTGTATCCTGATTATCTTGTGTGTTACAGTGACCACACATTGCAATTTTTGCAAGGGTAAACCTACATAATTTCTTGATAATTTTCAGCTGTGTTAAATACAAGTATGTTTCTGTGTTAATTTTTACAAACATTTCTGTAGTAACTATATTCTCTAAACATTGTGCTGAGAAATGTTAAAGATTGCCACAGTTTAGGAACATTTCTTGCTCTCTCATAGTTATTTGCAATTTATGGGGAAAGTCAGGTATTTTTGCAAAGTTAAAGAAAATATGCTGAAATAGTGGTCCAACTAATTTAAGATAATACAGATTTTTTGTTAGTCTTTCAAGATGTCTGCTGGTAAGTCTGAATGCACAAGAGGGCACACTCAGCTTGTGAAACTGGCTTATTTTTCATAGTAATGAAACTTAGAAAGTGTATTTCTTTAAGGGAGTCTTAAAAATAGATTTATGTAGGGATTTGCTTTAAAGTCGCTTGGTCCTCAGATGTTCCAGCTAGACTTCAAACTCAATGCCAGGGGATAGTGAATTTAGGTCAGGGCTTGTCTTTTCTATGACCCCCCTTCTGTGTCTCCCAACTTTGCTGCAACCAGTACAGCATTGTAATGAGGAAGGAAATGGAGCCAGCATGTACTGGACAGCTCAGCCTGACACCAGGCATTAATTCCATATCCTTTTTTTTTTTTTTTTTTGAGACTAGGTCTTGCTATTTTTGCCTGTGGAACTGCAGGCTCTCGTTGCCCGGGGTACCACAGACTCAAGTCATCCCCAGCCTCAGCTTCCCAGGTAGCTGGGATTACAGGCGCGCACCACCACACCCAGCTATTTTTTTGGAACTAGGTCTCGTTACGGGCCCCAGGCGGAACTCGAACCGCGATCCCTAGCCCCGGCCGCTTCATAGGCTGAAGCTTACAAGCACGAGCCACCGTGCCCGGCCTTAATTCCATATCCTTAAAAAAGTTACATATACTCTCAGTCTCTGTTTCCTTAGTTGTAAAAGGTCGACCATACTGTACCTGCTCTTATGGTTGTTGTGAAGAAAAAGAGGGTTGATGGGGAAAGAAAATCCCTTAGCTAATCCTGTGGTTCATACTATATACCAGTAACTGATAACTACTATTATAAATTATTACTTTTAATTAGGCATCTAGTACTTTACATATACTTGTAAATATTTTATGTATGTTCCTTCTATTAATGACTGACAAACTTTTGAGATATGTAATTTTTTTTTTTTTTTTTTTTTTGAGACTAGGTCTCGCTATATGTGCCTGTGGAACCGCAGGCTCTGGTTGCCTGGGGTACTACAGACTCAAGCAATCCTCAGCCTCAGCTTCCCAGGTAGCTGGGATTACAGGCGCGTGCCACCACGCCCAGCTATTTTTTTGGAACTAGGTCTCGCTACAGGCCCCAGGTGGGACTCAAACTGCGATCCCTAGCCCCAGCCGCTTCATAGGCTGAAGCTTACAGGCACAAGCCACCGTGCCTGCCTGGCAAGATATGTAATTTTTTATATCCAGTTTTATCCATTAAGAAATATTGCACACAAATGGCTTGAAAAATATACCTGTCTTATGATAAGCATACAATAAATACTTATTTTTAGATAAGGTAATAAACACTGAGGACATTTCTTTTATAAGCCCATGCAGCCATTGTGCAAAAGGGACTTAGATTCAGAATCAAACCTATTGGTCTCAGAAGTCTCAGTTCTTTGCAATTTATGGTAAAAGTCAGGTATTTTTGCAAAATTAAAGAAAATATGCTGAAATAGTGCTCCAAGTAATTTAAGATAATACAGGTTTTTTGTTAGTCTTTCAAGATGTCTGCTGGTAAGTCTGAATGCACAAGGGGGCACATGCTTGCTTCTCTTTTAGAATGACTGAATGAACGAATGAATGAGTGAAAAAAGACATTTTAAAGAAGGTCTTTGTAGGTAAAATTTCATTTGAGTGATTAAAGAAGATCTCCATTTACTTTGCCTTTCATTAAAGGTAAAGTGAGACGGAGATAGCTTAGGCATTGCTCTGCTGATGGTGTATAGACAAGAGCTGGATATTGGTGACAGTTGATGTATCCATAAGACTTATCTAAGCCTCTCCTCTATGATGTTGCTGCTGGGAACTCTTCCTCTTCTGAACTCTGGCAGTCCTTATTGTTCCTACTTGTTTGGCATTCTCTTCAGACAGTTCTGTCTTGTCAGCTGTAAGTTTCTACCTCCTGTTTTGTTACCTAGGGCAAAGAAAATACTTCATTCTTGGTTTGTAGTTCTTTCTCTAGTGCCAGACCAACAAGAGGTACTTTACTTTTACACATGTTGATAATGATCAGTTAAGGTCTCTAAATAATAGATTACATGCTGGAATACAAAATACTACTGTGGTTGCATCTAGTAATATTGGGTTTTCTGTTCTGCCTCCGAAGGTCCAGTTATGGATTGGGATCAATCAATTCATCATCTAGAAGGAATTAATCTGAAAGGCTCTTGCTATAAGAGGCTTTTTCTAATAAGTTCAGCTGTTTGGTTGTAGGATATATGACTTCTGATCAAGTTCTCATGCAGGCGGGTATTAAAACCAATATAACAAGAAACATTTTACTATCCTGCAGGTAGTGCCTTAATAACACCTTCAAGTATTTGAATTGAGAAGGGCCGGGCATGGTGACTTGTGCCTGTCAGCTTCAGCCTATGAAGCGGCCAGGGCTAGGGATGGCGGTTCGAGTCCTGCCCGGGGCCTGTAGCGAGACCTAGTTCCAAAAAGATAGCTGAGTGTGGTGGTGCGCGCCTGTTATTCCAGCTACCTGGGAAGCTGAGGCTGGGGATTACTTGAGTCTGTGGTACCCCGGGCAACATGAGCCTGCAGTTCCACAGGCAAAAATAGCGAGACCTAGTCTCAAAAAAAGGAAAAAAAAAAGTATTTGAATTGAGGAGTAGACCTAACTGATGGTATATATGCAATAAAAGATCTGCTTTTCACTTATAGTCACGCCTAAAAAATTATTTTCTTAATTCCTTATTTTTTTTGTTTAAAAAAATATAGAGATTTGAGAATTTGATGTTTGGAGTAGGAAAAATTTGAAGACAAATGCAATTTATGAGACAAAAATATCTCCACTGAAACAATGGCTTAAAAATGTCCTTACTCTTTCTTCTAGGGCAGTCATGACCCATGCATCAGTTCCTAAGAGCGACAGAGAGATCCTGGGAATTAGTGACACACTGATTCGACTCTCTGTGGGCTTAGAGGATAAAACAGACCTGCTGGAAGATATAGATCAAGCTTTGAAGGCTGCAGTAAGTTTTGATTTGGGGATGTATATGTGTGTGGGGGGGTTGTGTGTACATGTGCTTTAACTTCAGGGTGGGGTGGGCAAAATATTTATAAATAATGGCTTCACTGTGAACTCTGAAGGTTTTTTTCAGTTCCTACAATAAGCAGATTATAGAGACAAGTGGGGAACATGGTCAAAATGCAAATTTTAAAAATGATGATATTCAGAAGAATTCTTGGAGGAAGTGAAATCTTTGCCTGTAGGTGTAATAACTGTTTCTTGTGCACTATTAATGCAGCACTCTCCAAATGCAAGCCGCAAGTAGCATTCCAGGATTGCTATTAGAAGTTGCTTCCTGAGAAGATCAAACTTCTGAATAAGTGGACCATTTATGAGCCTTCGAAGAATTTTCAGATGAAAATTTTAAGGCACCTTATTACCTTCATCTCTTCAAAACAGTTTCCTTTTTCCCTTTCTGTAATTGACAGGTCAATTCTGTTCACATCTTTTTGTTAATTTTGGTGTACATTTACCTCTGGAGGAGGTGAGATTTGTACTGCTTTTTGGGACTGTGTTCTTTTCATAGCTGAAGATTTGTAATGATCATGTTTACAATATAATGATGATTCATTATTGATGGTTTCTGAACAATTTAAATTATTAAATGAATGTTCTTAAATCAAGTGTGATTTTTGCATGTTATTGAAAATAGGACTCAATGCTAAGGTTTACACTTAATTACCATAAACCAAAGTTCAATACTTGAAAGGTCTATTTGTAATATTTTATTAATTATCACATTGTATGTAATAAAAAATAAACTTATCAAATGGATCCCTATGATATTTCTGTATTTTGTGACATTAACTTGTATTTTTGGCATTAACTTGTATTTTAACTTCCACTTCTTAGAGATGTCAGCTCTTATGTTAATTTATATGTAAATTGTGTTGTATAACTATCATTCCCAAATCTTAGTGTTTACAGATTAAATTATAAATTTCTACATAGCAATAACTACTTTAGAATAGTATTACTGTCCAGGTGATGTGGCATGTCCCTTTAATCCCAGTCTTGGGAGGCTGAGGTTAGGAATCGATTGAGTCTGCGGGTTTGAGACTACCCCGGGCAACATAGTGAGACCTGGTCTCAAAAAAGCAGCCAGAGCTGTGGTGTGTCCCTATAATCCCAGTTACTTGGGAGGCTGAGGCTGTGGACCACTTGAATTCGCAGGATCAGGACTACCTCGGGCAAAATAGTGAAATGTAGTCTCTTTAAAAAAAAAAAAGAGTAGTATTAGTTTTGTTTTTCTTTGAATAGTAATACATTTGTTGAGGTTAAAAGCAATGCACAAAGTACAATCTTTTATAGTTAAGTACATGGCAAGTTAATATGTCGTAAGTCAAATGATTTGGTCCTGAAAATTGTTTTTTGTTGGTTTTTTTTTTTTTTTTTGAGACTAGGTCTCGCTATTTTTGCCTGTGGAACTGCAGGCTCTTGATGCCTGGGGTACCACAGACTCAAGCTTCCCAGGTAGCTGGGATTACAAGCACATACCACTACGCCCAGCTATTTTTTTGGTAGGTGAGAATTCTACCACTGAACCACCCATGCATCAGCTATTTTTTTGGAACTAGGTCTTGCTACAGGCCCCAGGCGGGACTCGAACTGCAATCCCTAGCCCCGGCCGCTTCATAGGCTGAAGCTTACAGGTACGAGCCACCGTGCTGGGCCCTGAAAATTGTTTTATGCTAACATTTCAGTCATTTGTTTGCTATTACCATTTGTTTCAGTTAAAAATACCATTGAACTTGATAATTGTACTGGGTAGGAGGTGAATACACGTCTTGTCTAGATTCTGAATTATATGTGTAGCGTCTGTCTCTATAGGCAGCAGTGTTTCGAGGCAAGTCATATGTCACTGTGGTTTCTGGAAGATCTAATTTCTTGCTATCTTAGGACATTGGGGTTGTGGAATTAAATGAAGTCCAAGCAAATGATAAAAGCAAAAGGTTAGTCTGAGTTTGCAAGGGTGTTAGCTCCTGTCATTGGCCCTTCAGCTGACTCCCAGAGGCAAGAAGAACATAAGGAACTGTAAAAATTTTAGTATCTGTTAATATGGATGAGAAACTAAAATTTCCATACTTAAAGCTGTCAGATGACTTTTAAGTGGATAACATTAAATCACTGTCAGAAGTGTTGAAAAAAAAAAAGGAACAAAAGCAGACAAAGAGAAAGATTTTATAGTGTGAAAGATAGGAGGCTTCTGCGGTAGCCTGGGGAAGCTGTAGGCAGGCTAAGTAGAAGTGGGTCGCCTATGATATTGGTTAGCGGTGCATATTTGGCTCTCTAGGGTTGGTTTTCATTTGAGAACAAGAACAAAAAGTGGGGAAGCTGTAGTACTAATCAAGTTTTGGTCACTGGGGATTGGTTGTTGAAGAAGTAGTACTATAGCTTTCTGGATTGTTGCTCGAGATAGCAATTAGGCTTCCAACAGTCAAATCTGTAGCAGCTAGGTTTCCCAGGTTTATTTTAGATTAGGGGACTGGTTTGGGGCGGCTGCTGCAGATTGTGAGTTCATTTTTGTATGTGGTCTGTTGTCTATTTTTATATTAATTTAGAACTTACGGTGAGCAGTGAGAAACTACCCTTTCCTTAGGGTTCTCCAGAGAAAAGCATGTGTGTGTGTGTGTGTGTGTGTGTGTGTGTGTGTGTGTGAGAGAGAGAGAGAGAGAGAGAGAGAGAGAGAGAGAGAGA
>PVHY01017392.1:0-31520 GCA_004024945.1 Uropsilus gracilis
GTATTGGTACAAAAACAGACAATCAGACCAATGGAACAGAATTGAGAGTCCTGAAATAAAACCACACATATATAGTCAACTAATTTTTGACAAAGGTGTGAAAAAGCTACCTTGGAACAAAGATAGCCTCTTCAATAGATGGTGCTGGGAAAATTGGACTAAGACATGCAAAAAAGTGGACCAAGAAAACTCCCTTAATCCATGTACAAAAATCAACTCAAAATGGTTAAGAAATGTAGAGATCAGACCTGAAACCATAGCATACATAGAGGAAAACTTGGGCAAAACTCTCCATGAACTACAGTTCAGAAATCCATTTCTGGAAACATCCACAGATGGCAAAAAAATGAAGGAAAACATCAACAGATGGGACTACATCAAACTGAGAAGATTCTGTACAGCAAAAGAGACAACAGAAAAAACTAAAAGATGCCCAACCGAATGGAAAAAAATCTTTACTCTCCACATGAGTGATAAGGGTTTAATAACAAAGATCCACAAGGAACTCACACAACTAAACAAAAGCAAGACAAAAAGCCCAATCAAAAAATGGGGAGAAGAACTAAAAAGACACTTCTCCAAAGAGGAAATACAAATGGTCATCAGGCACATGAAAAATTGCTCAACATCGCGAGTAAGAAGGGAAATGCAAATCAAAACCACAATGAGATACCACCTTACACCAGTAAGAATGGCCCACATCCAAAAACAGGCAACACAAATTGCTGGCGAGGATGTGGAGAGAAAGGAACACTACTATACTGCTGGTGGCAATGTAAACTAGTTCAACCACTATGGAAAGGGGTGTGGAGGACCCTCAAGCTAATGAAAATGGAACGACCATTTGACCCAGCAATTGCTCTTCTGGGAATCTACCCAAAAGAGACCTCAGTGTGGGTACAAAAGGACACCTGTACCCATATTTTTACTGCAGCACAATTTATAATTGCAAGGACATGGAAACAACCTAAATGCCCAAAAACAGAGGACTGGATGAAAAAATTGTGGTATATATACACGATGGAATATTACTCATCAATTAAAAATGACAAATTTGACGACTTCATAACAACATGGATGCATTTAGAAGAAATCATATTAGCTGAAACAAGCCATAAAGAAAAAGGCAGAAACCAAATGGTTTCACTAATGTATGGGATATTGTGAAAATAAATAAATAAATAAAAGCCTTGAGGAAAGTCAAAACAAGCGAAGCACCAAAATGAAGCGCACAACTATGAACAGGAGGGAAAGGGGGGGAAAGGAGGGAGGGGGGGCAAACCCTTGAGATTACAAAGTTGTGAAAATTATATATAAATAAAGAAAAAGGGAAAAAATTAAATAAAAAAATAAAAAGGAAAAAAAATAAGAAGATAGTGGAAAAAATCAGAGATCTATCAGATACTTTAAAGAAAGGAAATATAAGAGTAATCGGAATCCCAGATTTCATCTATGATCATCAACTACAGAGTTGTCACAGAAAGATATATACTGCACCCTTTGGAATCTGATTGAATTCAGGAGGTTTCTCGCTGAAAACACTGCCTCTTGGCCAAAGGGCCTAAATCAGCAGGAATTTGAATGAAGAAACTGTTAATAACAATTGGAAGAAATCATGACTTAAGATCTGTGGGTGATTTGGACTTATATTCCTTTCTACCCCATGAAGTGTAAAAAATAGAGGAATTTCATCTATGATCATCAAAAACAGAGAAATCACAGAAAGATATATTAAGCAATCTTAGGGCTCTGATTGAATTCAGGATTTTTCTCGCTGAAATCATTGTCTGTTGGCTTGAAAGGTCTAAATCTGCAGGAATTTGAATGAAAATGGTGAAAAACAAGTGGAGAAATCATGAGTTAAGATCTGTGGGTGATATGGACTGATATCCTTTTCAACCCATGAAGTGTAAATTAGAGAGAGATTTCATCTATGATGATCAAGGTAAAGAGAAGTCAGAGAATGATATATAATGATTTCTTAGGAGTCTGATTGAATTCACGAGTTTTCTGACTGAAAACACTGCTTATGGATTGAAAGGCATAAATCCAAAGGAATTTGAATGAAAAAAGGGTTATAAACAAGTGGGAGAAATCAGGAGTTAAGATCTGTGGGTGATATGGACTTATTCACCTATGATCATCAAAATATAGAGAAGTCACAGAAAGATATATACTGCACCCTTTGTAGTCTGATTGAAATCAGGAGGTTTCTTGCTGAAAACACTGCCTGTTTGCTGAAAGGAATAAATCAACAGAAATTTGAAAGAACAAAGAGGTAATAACAGGTGGGAGAAATCATGACCTAAGACCTATGGGTGATATGAAGTTATATCTTTTTCTACTCCATGAAGTGTAAACCATAGGGAGAATTCATCTATGATCATCAAATAAAGAAAAATCACAGAAAGTTATATAATGCAATCTTAGGAGTCTGATTGAATTAAGGAGTTTTCTCCTTGAAAACATTGACTAATGGCATGAAAGGCCTACATCAGCAGGAATTTGAATGAAAAAAGTTTTAATAACAAGTTGAGAAATCATGACTTAAGATCTGTGAGTGATATGGACTTATATCTTTTCTACCACATGGAATGTAAAACATACATTTCATCTATGATCACCAAAATACAGAGAAGTCACAGAAAGATATATAATGCAATCTTAGGAGTCTGAGTGATTTCAGGAGTTTTTTCCATGTAAACACCGCCTTATGGCATGAAAGGCCTAAATCAGCAGGAATTTGAATAAAAATTCGGTTAATAACAACTTGGAGAAATCATGACGTAAGATATGTGGGTCATATGGACTTTATCGTTTTCTACTAAAAGAAGTGTAAAACATAGAGAAATTTCATCTATAAATATCAACTTACAGGGAGGTTCCATAAAGATATATACTGAACCCTTTGGAATGTAATTGAATTCAGAAGATCTTGCTGAAAACACTGCCTCTTGGCCTGAAAGGCAGCTATCAGCAGGAATTTGAATGAAATAATTTTAATAACAAGTGGAAGAATTCATGACTTAAGATCTGTGGGTGATATGGACCCCTTTCTACCCCATGAAGTGTGAAACATGGAGGGATTTCATCTATGATCATCAAAGTACAGAGAAGTCAAGAAAGATATATACTGCACCCTTTGGAGTGTGATTGAATTCAGAAGCTTTATCGCTTTAAAAACTGCTGTTGGCATGAACGGCTTAAATCAGCAGGAATTTGAATGAAAAAAGCGTTAATAAAAAGTGGACAAAATCTGACTTAAGATATGTGGTGATATGAACTTATATCCATTTCTAACCCATGAATTGTAAAACAGAGAGAGATATCATCTATGAACATCAAATTATAGAGAAGTCACAGAAAGATATATTGCACCCTTTGGAGTCTAACTGAATTCAGGAGGTTTCTCCTAAAAACAATTCCAGTTGGATTGAAAGACCTAAAGCATCAGGAATTTGAATGAAAAAAAGGGTTAGTAAAATTGGCAGAAATTATGACTTTTTAACTGTGTGTGATATGGACATATATCCTTTTCTAACACAGGTTGTTTAATACATAGAGAGATTTCATCTAATATCATCATAGTATAGAGAAGTCACAGAAAGATATATACTGCAACCTTTGGAGTGTGACTGAATTCAGGATGTTTCTCCCTGAAAATACTACCTGTTTGCCTGAAAGGCATAAATCAGCAGGAATTTGAATGAAAAAAAAAGGGTTAATAACAAGTGGGAGAAAACATGACTTAAGATCTTTGGGTGATATGGACTTATATACTTTTCTAACACATGTAGTGTAATACATAGAGAGATTTCATCTATGATCATCAGAATACAGAGAAGTTACAGAAAGATATATACTGCACCCTTTGTAGTTTGATTGAATTCAGGAGGTTTCTCACTGACGACACTGTCTGTTGGCCTGAAAGGCTTAAATCAGCAAGAATTTGAATGAAAAAAGGGTTAATAACAAGTAGGAAAAATCATGACTTAAGGTCTGTGGATGATATGGACTATATCCTTCTGTACCCGCTAAAGTGTAAAACAGAGAGATTTCATCTATGATCATCAAATACAGAGAATTCACAGTAATATATATACTGCACCCTTTGGAGTCTGATTGAATTCAGGAGGTTTCTCACTGAAATCACTGCCTTTTGGCTTAAAGGGCCTAAATCAGCAGGAAATTGAATGAAAAAAGGGTTAATAACAATTGGGAGAAGTCATTGAAACAGGGTAAAAAGAAGACTTTCTGACTTTAACTTTAACTGTTTACACCTATCTGCCTGCTTCTCTCTACAAAGCTGACTACACACTCTTCATTAGCATTTTCACTGATCACCTTTATAATTGATATGCATACATCAACTACCAGCTTCTCTCTGATTTCTTTCCCTCTTTCAGACTTAAAAAGAAAACTTTAAGACACAGTTTAAACTTTCCACTCGTGGGTTCTTACCACCATCCCCAGCCTTCTCAACAAAATACCAAACCAATGCAAGACTATCAGTGCAGACTAATTTATATCTAACATTGATTTTCTAATTACTACAAAAGAAAACATGTAAGACTCAGATTACTTTAACATTGTCCAAAACCTTTCTCAGCATTGTCCAAAGTCCTTTCCCTAGATTACCCAAATATCCTCAGTTTCTCAGTCCTGATCATCTCACCAATGTCCAGACAGAGTTCATCTCCAGATACTTGAAGACATGTTCCTTTGACTGCTCCTCCTTGTCTTCCACGCTGTCTTCTCCTTGTCACCTTCAGGTAGAAAGAACTCCATGGTGACGAAACAGCAAAGTTCACGTTCTTCTCAGGCCTAACTTTTGCACGACCTCTTTCAGACACAAATCACACTCAGCCAAACAAACCCCAACATGGAGTTCAAATGTGCACACTCTTAAATGCATTCAACATACATGCTGCCAGCCTGGGCCAGCCAAGAGTTGCAGGCCCCCGGTGGCCACATGGCCAAGCTCACATGGCTCACATCGATGGCTGATTCCCATCTCTCCTCCACTGAACCTCTCTCTATCCAGTCTCCATATTCAAATCTCCAATCTGAATCGAAACCTGAATCGAATCCTTCTTTGTTTGCACACTCTTTATATACCCTGATTGCCTGCCTTCCATGAAACCTATTTCACCTTGACCATTTCACTTCTTTCTTCCCCTGCATCTCTCTGAAGGGAAATTCCAGCTAAAGTCATTCTCCCATTTTACCATACCTGTCTTTGAAATCTGCAATCTTAAAAAGGAGAATATGGGGGGGGCACACCCTATCATCATGACTTAAGATCTGTGGATGATATGGACTTATATCCTTTTCTACACCATGAAGTGTAGAACATAGAGGAATTTCATCTATGATCATCAAAGTACAGAGAAGTCACAGAAAGATATATACTGCACCCTTTGGAGTGTGATTGAATTCAGGAGGTTTCTCAGTTTAAACACTGCCTTTTGACCTCAAAGGCCTAAATAAGCAGGAATTTGAATGAAAAAATGGTTAATAACAAGTTCGATAAATCAGGACTTAAGATCTGTGTGTGATATGGACTTATATCCTTTTCTACTCCATGATGGGTAAATCATAGAGAGATTTCATCTATGATCATAAAAGTACAGAGAAGTTACAGAATGATATATATGGCACTGTTTGAAGTCTGATATAATTCAGGAGATTTCTTGATGAAACCACTGTTTGTTGGATCGAAAGGTTTAAATCAGCAGGAACTTGAATGAAAAAGGATTAATAACAATGGGAAACATCATGACTAAAGGTCTGAGGGTTGTACGGACTAATATCCTTCTCTACTGGACGTAGTGTAAAACATCGAGAGATTTCTTCTATGATCATCAAAGTACAGAGAAGTCAAAGAATGATATACACTGCACCATTAGAGTCTGATTGAATTCAGGAGGTTGCTAAAAACACTGCCTGTTGGCCTGAAAGGCCTTAATCAGCAGGAATTTGAATGAAAAAATTTTAATATCAAGTGGGAGAAATCATGACTTAAGATCTATGGGTGCTATGGACTTATATCTTTTTCTACCACATGTAGAGTAAAACATAGAGAGATTTCATCTATGATCATCAAAGTAAAGAGAAGTCACTTAAAGGTATATAATGCACCCTGTGGAGTCTAATTGAATTCAGGAGGCTTCTCCCTGAAAACACTCTTGTTGCCTGAGAGGCCTAAATCAGCAGGAATTTGAAAGAAAAAAGGGTTAATAACAGGTGGGAGAATTCATGACTTAAGATCTGTGATTGATATGGACTGATATACTTTTCTACCCCATGAAATGTAAAACATAAGTTCATCTATGATCATCAAAATACAGAGAAGTCACAGAATGATATATACTGCATCCTTTGGAGTCTGATTGAATTCAGGAGTTTATTACCTGAGAACAAGTCCTGTTGTCCTGAACGGTCTAAATATGTAGTTATTTGAATGAAAAAAAGAGTTAATAACAATGGAAGAAATCATGACTTAAGATCTGTTGGTGATATGGACTTATATATTTTTTATCCAATGAAGTGAAAAACAGAGAGAGATTTCATCTATAAACATCAACGTACAGGGAAGTTCATAAAATTTACGTGCACCCTTTGAAGTCTGATTCAACTCAGGAGGTTTCTCACTGAAAGCACTGCGTGTTGGCCTTAAAGGCCTAAATCAGCAAGAATTTAAATGAAATAATGGTTAATAACAACTGGTAGAAATTAATATTTAAGATCTGTGGGTGTTATGGACTATATCCTTTTCTACCCCATGAAGTCTAAAACAGAGAGAGATTTCATCTATAAATATCAACCTACAGGGAAGAACCATAAAGATATATACGGCACCCTTTCGATTGTGATTTAATTCAGGAGGATTCTCGCTGAAAGCACTGCTGTTGGGTGAAAGGCCTACATCAGCAGGAATTTGAATGAAAAAAGTGTTAATAATAAGTGGGTGAAATCATGACTTAAGATCTGTGGGTGCTATGTACTTATATCCTTTTCTACTCCTTGAAGTGTAAAACATAGATTCCATCAATGATCACCCTAGTACAGAGAAGTCCAGAGGCACATATACTGCATCCTTTGAAGTCTGATTGAATTCAGGAGTTTTCTCGCTGAAAACACTGCCTGTTGGCCTGATAGTCCTAAACAACAGGAATTTGAATGACAAAATTATTAAAAACAAGTGGGAGAAATCATGACTTAAGATCTGTTGGTGACATGGATGTATATCCTTTTCTACTCCATGAAGTGTAAAACATAGAGAGATTTCATCTGTCATCACCAAAGTACAGAGAAGTCACGAAAAGGTATATACTGCACCCTTTGGTGTCAAATTGAATTCAGGAGGTTTCTCCCTGAAAACAATTCCAGTTGGGCTAAAAGGCCTAAATCAGCAGGAATTTGAATAAAAAAGGGTTAATAACAAGTGTGAGAAATCATGAGTTAAGATCTGTGGGTGAAATGGACTTATATCCATCTACCCCATGAAGTGTAAAACAGAGAGTGATTTCATCTATAAATATCAACGTACAGGGAAGTTCCATAAAGATATACACTGCACCCTTTGGAGTGTGATTGAATTCAAAAGGTTTCTCGCTGAAAACACTGCCTTTTGTTGAAAGGCCTACATCAACAGGAATTTGAATGAAAAAAGAGTTAATAACAAGGGATAATTCATGACTAACAACTGTGGATATGAACTATATGCTTTTGTACCCCATAACATGTAAAACATATAGAGATTTCATCTATAATCATGAATGTATACGGAAGTTCCTAAAAGTTATATACTGCACCCTTTGGAGTGAGATTGAATTCAGGAGGCTTCTCCCTTTAAACACTTCCTGTTAGTGTGAAAGACCTAAATTAGCAGGAATTTGAATGAAATTAGTGTTAATAACAATTTGGAAAAATCATGACTTAAGATATGTGGGTGAAATGAACTTATATCCTTTCCTCGCCATGAAGTGCGAAACACAGAGAGATTTCATCTATAAACATCAACATACAGGGAAGTTCCAAAAAGATATATACTGCATCTTTTGGAGTCTGATTGAATTCAAAGTTTTCTCGCTGAAAACACAGTCTGTAGCCCTCAAAGGACTAAATCAGCAGGAATTTGTATGAAAAAAGGGTTAATAACAGTGGGAAAATTCATGACTTAAGACCTGTGGGTGATATGGACTTATATCCTTTTCTATCCCATGAAGTGTAAAACAGAGAGATTTCATCTATGATCATCAACGTACAGAGAAGTAACAGAATAAAATATACTGCACCCATGGAGTCTAATTGAATTCAGGTGGTTTCTTTCTGAAAACAGTTCCAGTTGGCCTGAAAGGCCTAAATCAGAAGGAATTTGAAAGAAAAAAGGGTTAATAACAAGTGGGAAAAATCATGACTTAAGATCTGTGGGTCATATGGACTTAGACATTTTCTACCCCATGAAGCGAAAAACAGAGAGAGATTGCATCTATAAATGACAATGTACAGGGATGTTCCATAAAGATAAATACTGCATACTTTGGAGTGTGATTGAATCAGAAGGTTTCTCCCTGAAAACACTGCCTTTGGCCTGAAAGGCCTAAATCAGCAGGAATTTAAATGAAAAAAGTGTTAATAACAAGTGGGGGAAATCATGACTTAATATATGTGGGTGATATGCTCTTATATCCTTTTCTAAACCATGAATTATAAAACATATATTTCATCTATGATCATCAAAGTACAGAGAAGTCACAGAAAGATATACACTGCACCCGCTGGAGTCTGATTGATTCAGGAGGTTTCACGCTGAAAACACTGCCTTTTGGCCTGAAAGGCATAAATTGGCAGGAATTTGTATAAAAAATGGTTACTAACAAGTGGGAGATATCATTTCTTTGGATCTCTGAGTAATATGGACTATATCCTTTTCTAGCTCAGGAATGTAAAACATAGATTTCATGTATGATCATCAAAGTACAGAGAAGTCACAGAAAGATATGTACTGCTCTATTTGGAGTCTGATTGAGTTCAGGAGGTTTCTCCCTGAGAATACTGCCTGATGTCCTGAAAGGCCTAAATCAGCAGGAATTTGAATGTAAAATGGGTTAATAACAAATGGGAGAAATCATGACTTAATATCTTTTGGTATTATGGACTTATCTTTTCAACCTCTTGAATTGTAAAACATAGAGAGATTTCATCTATGATCATCAAAATAAAGAGAAGTCAAAGAAAGACATATAATGCAATCTTAGGATTTTATTGAATTCAGGAGTTTTCTGTCTGAAAACACTGCCTTATGGCCTGATAGTCCTATATCAGCAGGAATTTGAATGAAAAAAGGGTTAATAACAAGTAGGAGAAATCATGAATTAAGGTTTTTGGATGATATGGACTACATCGTATTTTACCCCATAAGTGTAAAACATAAAGAGTTATCATCTATGTTCTTCAAATACAGAGAATTCACAGAAAGATATATACTACACCATTTGGAGTCTGATTGAATTCAGGAGGTTTCTCGCTGAATACACTGCCTATTGGCCTAAAGGGCCTAAATCAGCAAGAATTTGAATGAAACATGGGTTAATAACAATTTGGAGAATTCATGACTTAAGAACTTTGCGTGATGTGGAATTATATTCTTTTCTACTCCATGAAGTGTAAAACATAGAGAGATTTCATCTATAAACATCAAAGTACAGAGAAGTTCCATAAAGATATATACTGCAACCTTTGGATTCTGATTGAAATCAGGAGATTTCTCACTGAAAACAATGCCTGTTGGTCTGAAAGGCCTAAGTCAGCAGGAATTTGAATGAAAAAGAGTTAATAACAAAGGGGAGAAATCATACTTAAGATCTGTGGGTGATATGGACTTTTATCCTTTTCTACCCCTTGTAGTGTAGAACTAGAGGGATTTCATCTATCATCATCAAAGTACAGAGAAGTCACAGAAAGATAAACACTGCACCCTTTGGAGTGATTGAATCCAGAAGCTTTATAACTTTAAACACTGCCTGTTGGCATGAAAGGCTTAAATCAGCAGGAATTTTAATGAATAAAGTGTTAATAACATGTGGGAGAATTCGAGTCAGCAGGGCTTCTGAAGGAGACTTTCGCTGTAGGTGAGACTTCTGGGGGCACTCCCAGGCCTCTGATTGACCCTTCCCGGATTGTTCGCGTGGAAGATCCTACGCCGGGCTCCCCCCAGGGTGGGGTGGGTAGTTCCTAGCTCCAAGTCAGAAGGACTGCTAGAGCCTCCCACAATCGGCAGAGCTTCTGAAGGAGACTTTCGCTGTAGTGAGACTTCTGGGGGCAACAGCGCAGATAGAAATCTGAACAGGAATTACAATACTAGATAGAGAGTACAAAAGTAAAGGACAGAACACATAGCCCAGAAACAAAGAGAAGGAATCAAAACCCAAAAACAGCCAACTGATGCAACAAAATATCTTAGCACAAAAGGCAGAAATCAATACAGACTAATATTCTTCAACATGCCAACCAATACTCGAGCAGTCGTTGCACAATATGTGGAGCAAACCCGAAGAGAAAACATAGGAAGGAAGAAAAATACAAATATTCAAATGAGCCCAAAGGGACCTAATCCATCTCCAAAGGACAAACAGACTCTAGAAACCAGCATAGATGAAATCGAAGAAATGCCTTATATGTCAGATAAAGAATTTAGACACATAATGATAAAAACAATAAATGAGCTAAGAGGAGAAGTAGAAAAATAAAAAAGGAACTTAGCAAAATGAATATCATCATTGCTGAACAGAAGAACGAGATTGAAACCATAATTAAGAAAATGAAGGTGAAGCAGCATATAATGGAGCGATAGAAGACATCAAAAATACTGGGAAAAGCCATGAAAGCAGACTAGAAGAAATTGAAGAACGAATCAGCACACTGGAGGACACAGAAGTAGAGAGAACTAAGAGAGAAAAAGAGAGTGATAAATAAAATAAGAAGATAGTGGAAGAAATCAGAGATCTATCAGATACTTTAAAGAAAGGAAATATAAGAGTAATCAGAATCCCAGAAGGAGAAGAGAAAGACATAGGAAATGATAGCCTTTTTAAAGCAATAATAGAAGAGAACTTCCCAAACTTGAAGAATGAAATGAAAATAGACATACAGGAAGCAAAAAGAGCACCAAACTACTTCAATGAAAAAAAACCACAGCAAGACACATAATTGTAAAATTCCCAAGTATTCATGATAAAGAAAAAATAAGAGGATGACTAGAGAGAGGAAACAGAACACCTACAAAGGAAAACCCATTAGACTGACCTCAGATTTCTCTGAAGAGACACTACAAGCAAGAAGAGAATGGAGCCTCATATTCAAAAAACCCCAAGACAAAAAGTGCCAGCCAAGAATACTCTACCCTGCAAAGCTGTCCTTCCAGTATGAAGCAAAAATTAGAACCTTCTCAGACCAACAAAGTCTCCAAAAATTTGCTACCACCAAACCCTCACTCCAAGAAATATTGGAAGAAGCCCTAGGACCAAAACTCTCAGACGAATAAATAGAATATACATAAAAGAAAACAAAAGCAGAACCTCAAAATGACCTCTAGAAAACCAATACTAGAACCCCACATATCAACAGTCACTCTAAATGTCAATGGTCTAAACTCATCAATCAAAAGACACAGAGTTGCAGACTGGATCAAAAGAGAGAACCCAACATTCTGCTGTCTCCAGGAAACACATCTAATCCCTAAAGATAAGCATAGACTGGATGAGCATAAGGATGGAAAACAATTCTACAAGCAAATGGTCCCAAGAAAAAGGCAGGGGTAGCCATTCTTATAGCAGATAAAGCAGATTTCAAAATAAAAAAGTGACAAAGGATAAAGACGGACACTATTTAATGGTACGTGGTTCAACTCACCAAAAAGACTTAACAATTATCAACATATATTCACCAAATGAGGGAGCACCAAGATTCATAAGACAGCTACTAGCAGAACTGAAAACAAATATTGATGAAAACACATATGTTGTAGGAGACTTTAACACTCCACTCTCACCAAAAGACAGATCAGTAAAACAAAAGTTAAACAAGGACACAAAAGCTTTAAAGGAAGACCTAGACCAAATGGACCTAATAGATATCTACAGGACACTGCACCCCCAAAAAGGGAATACACCTTCTTTTCAAATGCACATGGATCCTTCTCTAAAATTGACCACATATTAGGACACAGGGAAAACCTGAACAAATACACAAAAATCAAAATTATACCAACTTTTTTCTCTGATCATAAAAGCATTAAACTAGAAATTAACAATGAAGAGAAAGCAAGAAGAATACCCAATACATGGAGACTGAACAATATACTACTAAACGAAGAATGGGTAATGGAAGAAATTAAAGAAGAAATTAAAACCTACTTCGAAACAAATGACAAAGAAGACACAACATTCCAAAATGTCTGGGACTCAGCAAAAGCATATCTAAGAGGAAAGTTCATAGCAATAAACGTCCATATCAAAAACCAAGAAAATATCCAAAGAAAAATCCTCATATCCCAACTCGAAAAATTAGAAAAAGAACAAGAAAAGCCAAAGCCCAGAAAAAAACAAGAAACACTAAAAATAAAAGAAGAAATAAATAACATAGAGAACAAAAAGACTATTCAGAGGATCAACAAAACTAAGAGCTGGTTCTTTGAAAAAATAAATAAAATTGACAAGCCCCTCACAAAGCTCACAAAGAAAAGAAGAGATCCAAATAAAAAGAATCACAAACGAGAAAGGAGAAATCACCACAGACACAAAAGAAATACAAAGGATAATCAGAGACTACTATGAACATCTACATGGAAACAGATACAACAATCTGGATGAGATGGACAAATCCCTGGAAAAATACTACTACCCAAAACTGAACAAAGAAGAAATAGAGAGTCTAAACAATCCAAACACAAGCAGTGAAATTGAAGCAGTCATAAAAACTCTCCCTAAAAACAAAAGCCCAGGACCAGATGGTTTTACAAATGAATTCTACATGATATTCAGAGAGAAAATCACACCTATACTATTAAAACTCTTCCAAAAAATTGAGAAAGAAGGGAAGCTCCCAAACATACTCTACGAAGCAAACATCACACTCATACCAAAACCAAACAAGGACAGCAGCAAGAGAAAAACCTATAGACCAATTTGTCTAATGAACACAGATGCAAAAATATTAAACAAAATACTAGCAAATCGAATCCAACGATGCATAAAAAGCATTATTCACCATGACCAAGTGGGATTTATCCCAGAGGCACAAGGATAGTTCAACATCCGGAAATCAATTAACATAATCCACCATCTCAATAAGAAGAAAAACAAAAACCATATGATCATATCAATTGATGCAGAGAAAGCATTTGACAAAGTCCAGCACCCATTTATGATAAAAGCCCTTGAAAAACTGAGGATCAAAGGAACCTACCTCAACATAACAAAAGCCATCTATGACAAATCTACAGCAAACATCATCTTAAATGGGGAAAATTAAAATCATTTCAGCTGAGATCTGGAACTAGGCAAGGATGCCCACTCTCTCCATTACTTTTTAACATTGTATTGGAAGTCCTAGCCAGGGCAATAAGGTAAGAGAAAGATATACAAGGGATACAAATAGGAAAAGAGGAACTGAAACTACCATTACATGCAGATGATATGATTCTATATGTAGAGAACCCAAAAATCCACAGAAATACTTCTTGAAATAATTAACCAGTTCAGTAAGGTTGCCGGCTACAAAATCAACACACAGAAATCAGTAGCCTTCCTATATGCAAAAGCCAAGCAGCAGAAGAAGAAATTTAAAAAATCATCCCATTTACCATCGCACCAAAAACAATTAAATACCTCGGAATAAACCTAACAAAACACGTAAAAGAACTATACAAAGAAAATTTTAAAATGCTACTAAAAGACATAGAAGAAGACACAAGGCAATGGAAAGACATTCCTTGCTCATGGATGGGAAGAATTAACATCATCAAAATGGCCATCCTACCAAAAGCAATCTACAGATTCAATGCAATCCCCTTAAAAATTCCAATGACATGACATTCTTTAAAGAGATAGAACAAAAATTGCAAAAATTCATATGGAATAACAAAAGACCTCGAATATCAAAAAACCTCCTCTCCAAAAACACAGAGAATGGAGGGCTAACTATTCCAGACTTCAAGCTATACTACAAAGCCATAATACTTAAAACGGCATGGTACTGGTACAATAACCGACAATCAGACCAATGGAACAGAATTGAGAATCTGGAAATAAAGCCAATTAATCTTTGACAAAGGAGGGAAAAAACTTACATTGGAACAAGGATAGTCTCTTCAACAAATGGTGCTGGGAAAACTGGACTAAGACATGCAAAAAAATGGACCAAGACATCTCTCTCACACCGTGTACAAAAATTAATTCAAAATGGATAAAAGATTTAGATATCAGACCTGAAACCATAACATACATAGAGGAAAACATAGGCAAAACTCTCCATGAAGTACAATTCAGAAATCCCTTTCTGGAATCATCTGCAGAAGGCAAAAATTGAAGGAAAACATAAACAGATGGGACTTCATCAAACTAAAAAGCTTCTGTATGGCAAAAGAGACAACAGATAAAAGTTAAAAGAAGCCCAACCAAATGGGAAAAAAAGATCTGTGAGTGATATGGACTTATATCCTTTTCTACCCCATAAAAAGTAAAACATAGATTTCATCTATATCACCAAAGTACAGAGAAGTCACAGAAAGATATATACTGCATCCTTTGGAGTCTGATTCAATTCAGGAGGTTTCTGGCTGAAAACACTGCATGTTGGCCTGAACGGCCTAAATCAGCAGGAATTTGAATGAAAAAAAGAGTTAATAACAAAGGGGAGAAATCATAACTTCAGATGTGTGGGTGATATATCCTTTTGTATCCCATGGAGTGTGAAACATAGAGAGACATCCTTTATGATCATCAAACTAAAGAGAAGTCACAGGAAGATATATAGTGCACCCTTTTTAGTCCGACTAAATTCAGGAGGTTTCTCCCTGAAAACACGCCAGTGTGCCTGAAAAGCCTAAATCAGCATTAACCTGAAAAAAAAAATGGTTAATAACAAGTGCGAGAAATCATGACATTAAGACCTGTGGGTGATATAACTTATATTCTTTTCTACCTCATGAATTGTAACCATAGAGAGATTTCATCTATGATCATCAAAGCAAAGAGAACTCACAGAATGATATATAAAGCAGACTTAGGAATCTGATTGAATTGAGGAATTTTCTCCCTGAAACCACTGCCTTAAGGCATGAAAGGCGTAAATAAGCAGGAATTTGAATGAAATATGGTTTAATACAATGAGAGAAATCATGACTTAAGATCTGTCGATGATATAGACTATATCCTTTTGCACCCCATAAAGTGTAAAACATAGAAAGATTTCAACTATGATCACCAAGTACAGAGAAGTCACAGAAAGGTATGTACTGCACCCTTTGGACTCTGATTGAATTCAGGAGATTTATCACTTTAAACACTGCCTGTTGGTGTGAAATGCCTAAATCAGCAGGAATTTCAATGAAAAAAAGGTTAATAACAAGTGGGAGATATCATGACATAATCTGTTGTATTATGGACTTATATCTTTTTCTACCCCATGAGGTGTAAATCATAGAGAGATTTCATGTATGATCATCAGGTACAGATAAGTCACAGAATTATATATACTGCACCCTTTAGAGTCGGATTGATCAGGAGGTTTCTGGGTGAAAACTTGCCGTTTGGACTGAAATGCATAAATCAGCAGGAATTTAAATGAAAAAAGGGTTAATAACAAGTGGAAGAATTCATGACTTCACATCTGTGGATGATATGGACATATATCCTTTTCTACCTCTTGAATTGTAAAACATAGAGAGATTTCATCTATGATCATCAAAGTACAGAGAAGTCACAGAAAGATATACACTGCACCCTTTGGAGTGTGATTGAATTCAGGAGTTTTCTCATTTTAAATACTGCCTTATAGCGTGAAAGGCCTAAATAGCAGGAATATGAATAAAAAAAAAGGTTAATAACAAGTGGGAGAAATCATGACTTAAGAACTCTGGGTGATATGGACTTATATATTTTCTTCCCATGAAGTGAAAAATAGAGAGAGATTTCATCTATAAACATCGACGTACAGGGAAGTTCCACAAAGATGTATACTGCATCCTTTGAAGTCTGATTGAATTCAGGAGATTTCTTACTGAAAGCACTGCGTGTTGGCCTGAAAGGCCTAAATCAGCAGGAATTTGAATGAAAAAATGTTTAATAACAAGTGGACAAAACCAAGATTTAAGATCTGTCGGTGTTATGGACTTATACAGAAAGATATTTACTGCATCCTTTGGAGTCTGATTGATTCAGGAGGTTTCACTCTGAAAGCAATGCCTGTTGGTCTAAAAGCCTTGAATCAGCAGAAATTTGAATGAAAAAGAGTTAAAAACAAGTGAGAGAAATCAAGATTTAAGATCTTGTGGTGTTATGGACATATATCATTTTCTACCCCTAGAAGTGTAAAACATAGATTTCATCTATGATCATCAAAGTACAGAGAAGTCACAGAAATATATGTACTGAAACCTACATAGTCTTATTGTATTCAGGAGGATTCTCAAGGAAGACTCTGCCCATTGGACTGAAAGGCCTAAATCAGCAGGAATTTGAAAGAAAAAGGGTTAATAACAGGTGGGAGAAATCATGACTTAAGATCTGTGGGAGATAGGGAATTATATCCTTTTCTACTCAATGAAGTGTAAACCATAGAGAGATTTCTTCTATGATCATCAAAGACAGAGAAGTCACAGAAAGTTATATAATGAAATTCTTGGAGTCTGATTGAATCAGGAGTTTTCTCCCTGAAAACACTGCCTTATGGCATGAAAGGCCTAAATAAGCATGAATTTGATGAAAATAAGATTTTACCAAGTCAAGAAATCATATCTTATGATCATGGCTGCTATGGAATTAAACCCTTTTCTACTCCGTGAAGTGTAAAACATAGAGAGATTTTATCTACAAACATCAATGTACAGGGATGTTCCATAAATATATATCCTGCAACCTTTGGAGTGTGATTGAATTCAAATGGTTTCTCCCTGAAAACACTGCCTTTGGCCTGAAACCGTAAATCAGCAGGAATTTGAATGGAAAAAGGGTTAATAACAAGTGGGAGAAATCATGACTTAAATCTGCGGGTGATAGGGACTTACATCCTTTTCTAACACAGTTTAATACATAGAGAGATTTTATCTATGATCATCAAAGTACACAGAAGGCACAGAAAGATACATACTGCAACCTTTGGAGTGTGACTGAATTCAGGAGGTTTCTCCCAGAAAACACTACTTGTTGGCCTCAAAGGCATAAATCAGCAAATTTGAATGAAAAAAGGGTTAATAAAAACTGGGAGAAAACATGACTAAATATATGCGGATGATATGGACTTATATCGTTTTCTAACACAGGTAGTGTAATACAAAGAGAGATTTCATCTATGATCATCAAGTACAGAGAAATCACAGAAAGATATGTACTACAACCTTTGGAGTGTGACTGCATTCAGGAGGTTTCTCACTGAAAACACTGCCTTTTGGCATGAAAGTCATAAATCAGGAGGAATTTGAATGAAAAATCTGTTAATTACAATTGGGAGAAATCATGACTAAGATATATGCGTGATATGGACATATATAATTTTCTACCCCATGAATTGTAAAACATAGAGAGATTTCATCTATGACTATCAAAGTAAAGAGAAGTCACAAAAAGATATATGATGCAATCTTAGGAATCTGATAGAATTCAGGAGTTTTCTGACTGAAAACACTGCCTGTTGCCCTGAAAAGACAGAATAAGCAGGATTTTGATGAAAAAAGGTTTACTAACAAGTGGGAAATTCATGACTGAAGAATGTGGGTGATATGGTCTTTTATCCTTTTCTACCCCATGAAGTGGAATATGTAGGGAGATTTCATCTATGATCAACAAAGTACAGAGAAGTCACAGAAAGACATATACTGCACCCTTTGTAGTCTTGTTGAATTCAGAAGGATTCTACATGAAAACAATTCCAGTTGGCCTGAAAATCCTAAATCAGCAGGAACTTGAATGAAAAAAGTGGTTAATAAAAGTGGGAGAAATCATGACTGAAGATCAGTGGGTGATATGGACTTACACCATTTTCTACTCCATGAATTGCAAAACATAGAGAGATTGCATTTATGATCATCAAAATATACAGAAGTTACAGGAAGATATATACTGCACCCTTTGGAGTCTGATTGATTTCAGGAGGTTTCTTCCTAAAAACACTTGCAGTTGGCTTGAAGACCTAAATCAAAAGGAATTTGAAAGAAAAAAGTGTTAATAATATATAAGAGGAATCATGATTTAAGATCTGTGGGTCATATGGACTTATACATTTTCTACACCATGAAGTGAAAAACAGAGAGAGATTACATCTATAAGCATCAACGTACAGGGAAGGTCCATAAAGTTATATATTGCACCCTTTGGAGTCTGATTGAATTCAGGAGATTTCTCACTCAAAGCACTGTGTGCTGGCCTGAAAGGCCTAAATCAGCAGGAATTTTAATAAAAATTGGTTAATAACAATTGGCAGAACTCATGACTTAAGATCTGTGTGTGCTATGGACTTATATCCTTTTCTACCTCATGAAGTGTAAAACATAGATTTCATCTATGATCATCAAAGTACAAAGAAGTAACAGAAAGATACATACTGCACCCTTTATAGTCTGACTAAATTAAGGAGGTATCTCTGTAGATGTTGCCCATTTGCCTTAAAGGCCTAAATCAGCAGCAATTTGAAAGAAAAAAAAGTGTTAATAACAAGTGGGAGAAATCATGACTTAAGATTTGTGGATGATATGGACATATATCCTCTTCTACTGCATAAAGAGTAAACCATAAAGAGATTTCATCTATGATCATAAAACTACAGAGAAGTCATAGAAAGATATATATTGCAATCTTAGGAATCTGATTGGATTCAGGCATTTCCTCCATGAAAACACAGCCTTATGGCATTAAAGGCCTAAATTAGCAGGAATTAGAATGAAAAAATGGTTAATAACAAGTCGAGAAATCATGATTTAAGATCTGTAGGTTGTATGGACTTATACCCATTTCTACTCCATGAAGTGTAAAATGGAGAGAGATTTCATCTATAAACGTCAACGTACAGGGATTTTCCATACAGATATATACTGCATTCTTTGGTGTGATTGAATCAGAAGGTTTCTCCCTGAAAACACAGCCTTTAGCCTGAAAGGCCTAAATCAGCAGGAATTTGAATGAAAAAAGGGTTAATAACAAGTGTGAGAAATCATGCCTTTGGATGTCTGAATGATATGAACTTATATACTTTTCTAATCCAGGAAATGTAAAGCATAGATTCATCTATGATCATCAAAGAACAGAAAAGTCACAGAAAGATATGTACTGTACCGTTTGGAGTCCAATTGAATTTGGAGGCATCTCGCTGCTGAAGATGTGGGTATTATGGACTTATATCCTTATCTACCTCTTGAATTGTAAAACATACAGAGATTTCATCTATGATCGTCAAAATAAAGAGAAGTCACAGAAGGACATATAATGCAATCTTAGGATTGTGATTGAATTCAGGAGTTTTCTGCCTGAAAACACTGCTTTATGGTCTGAAAGGCCTAAATCAGCAGGAATTTAATGAAAAAAGTGTTAATAACAAGTAGGAGAAATCATGAATTAAGGTCTGTGGATGATATGGACTACATCTTTTTGTACCCCATAAGTGTAAAACATAGAGAGATATTATCTATGAACTTCAAATACAGTGAAGTCACAGAAAGATATATACTGCACAGTTTAGAGTCCGATTGAATTCAGGAAGTTTCTCGCTGAAAACTCTGCCTGTAGGCCTAAAAATCCTAAATCAGCGAGAATTAGAATGAAAAATGGGTTAATAACAATTTGGAGAATTCACGACTTAAGAACTGTGGGTGATGTGGACTTATATCCCTTTCTACTCCATGAAGTGTAAGACATAGTGGGATTTCATCTATAAACATCAATGTACAGGGAAGTTCCATAAACTTATGTACTGCATCATTTGGAGTGTGATTGAATTCAGGAGGTTTCTCACTGAAAACAATGCCTGTTGGTCCGAAAGACCTAAATCAGCAGGAATTTGAATGAAAAAAGTTAATAACAAAGGGGAGAAATCATACTTAAGATCTGTGGGTGATATGGACTTTTATCTTTTTCTAACCCATGGAGTGTAAAACACAGAGCGATATCGTCTATGATCATCAATGTAAAGAGAAGTCACAGGAAGATATATACTGCACCCTTTGGAGTCTGACTGAATTCAGTAGGTTTCTCTCTGAAAACAATGCAGAGTGGCCTGAAAAGCCTAAATCAGCAAGAATTTGAATGAAAAAATGATTAATAACGTGGGAAAAATCATGACTTAAGATCTGTGGATGATATGAACTTATATCGTATTCTATACCCTGTAGTGTACACATAGAGAGATTTCATCCATGATCATTAAAGTAAAGAGAAGTCTCAGAATGAAATATAATGCAATCTTTAAAGTCTGATTGAATTCAGGATTTTTCTGCCTGAAAACACTGACTTATGGCCAGAAAGGCCTAAATCAACGGGCATTTGAATAAAAAAAGGATTAATAACAAGTGGGACAAAGCATGATTAAGATCTGTGGGTGATATGGACTTATATTCTTCAACCTCATGAAATATAAAACATAGAGTTTATCTATGAACATCGAAGTACAGAGAAGTCACAGAAATAGATATAATGCATTCTTTGGAGTCTGATTGAATTCAGATTTCTCCCAGAAAACAATGCCTGTTGGCCTGAAAGGCCTAAATCACCAGGAATTTGAATGAAAAAATTGTTAATAACAAGTGGGAGAAATCATGACTTAAGATCTGTGGGTGATATATATTTATATACTTTTCTACTCCATGAAATGTATAATAAGAGAGATTTCACCTATGATCATCAAAATACAGAGAAGTCACAGAAAGATATATAATGAAACCTTTGGTGTCTGATTGAATTCAGGAGTTTTCTTGCTGAAAACACTGCTTGTTTGCCTCAAAGGTATAAATAAGCAGGAATTTTAATGAAAAAAAGGGTTTTATAACAAGTGGGAGAATTCATGACTTAAGAACCATGGGTGATATGGACTTATATCCTTTTCTACCCCATGTAGTGAAAAACATAGATTTCATCAATGATCATCGAAGTAGAGAGAAGTCACGGAAAGACATATACTGCACCCATTGCAGTCTGATTGAATTCAGGAGTTTTCTAACTGAAAACAAGCCAGTTATCCAGAAAACCCTAAATCAGGAGGAAATGAATGCAAAAAGGGTTAATAACAAGTGGGAGTAATCATGACTTAAGATCGGTGGGTGATATGGATCTATATCCTTTTCTACTCCATAAAGTGTGAAACATAGAGAGATTTCATCTATGATAAAGTGCAGAGAAGTCACAGAATGATATATTGCACCCTTTAGAGTCTGATTGAGTATAGGCCATTTGGCCTGAATAGCCTAAATCAGCAGGAATTTGAATGAAAATTGTTAATAACAAGTTCAGGAAATCATCAATTAAGATGTGTGGGTGATGAGGACTTATATCCTATTATACCCAATGAAGTGAAAAACATACAGTGATTTCATATATGATCATCAAGTAAAGAGAAGTCACAGAAAGATATATAATGCAATCTTAGGTGTCTGATTGAATTCAGGAGTTTTCTCCCTGAAAACAGTGCCTTATGGCCTGAAAGGCCTAAATCAGCAGGAATTTGAATGAAAAAAAGTGTTAACAAGTGAAGGAAATCATGACTTAAGATCTTGGGTGATATGGAGTTATATCCTCTTCTACACCCTGAAGTGTAAAACATAGAGAGAATTAATCTATATACATCAACGTACAGGTAAGTTCCAAAATGATATATAATGCACCCTTTGGAGTTGATTCAATTCAGAATGTTTCTCGCTGAAAACACTTCCTGTTTTCAAGAAAGGAATAACTCAGCAGGAAATTGAATGAAAAATAGGGTTAATAACAAGTGGAAGAAATCATGACTTAAGACCTGTGGTGATATGGACTTATATCCTTTTACTCCATGAAGTGGAAAACATAGATTTCATCTGTGATCATCAAAGTACAGAGAAGTCACAGAAAGGTATATACTGCAACCTTTGGTGTCTAATTGAATTCAGGAGGATTCTCCATGAAAACACTGTCATTTGGCCTCAACAGCCTAAATCAGCAGGAATTTGAATGAAAAAAAAGATAATATCAAGTGGGAGAAATCTTGAATAAGATCTGTGGGTATATGGACTTATGGACATTTTTACTCCATGAAATGTAAAACATAGAGAGATTTCATCTGTAAAAATCAACGTACAGGGATGTTCCATAAATATACATACTGCACCCTTTGGAGTGTGATTAAAATCAGGAGTTTTATCACTTTAAACACCGCCTGTTGGCGTAAAAGGCCTAAATCAGCAGGAATATGAATGAAAAAACCGTAATAACAAGTGGGAGAAATCATGACTTAAGATCTGTTGTATTATGGACATATCCTTTTGTAACCCATGAAATGTAAAACATAGATCTCTAATATGATCATTAAAGTACAGAGAAAATACAGAAAGCTATATACTGCACACTTAGGAGTGTGATTGAATTCTGGGGGTTCTCGCTTAAAATAATGCCTGTTGGCCTGAAAGGCCTAAATAAGGAGGAATTTGAATGAAAAGAGTGTTAATAACACGTGGGAGAATTCATGACTTAAGATCTGTGGGTGATATGGATATATCCATTTCTACCCTATGTAGTGCAATTCATAGAGAGATTTCCTCTATGATAGTCAAAATAAAGAGAAGTCACAGGAAGGTATATACTGCCCCTTTGGAGTCTGACTGAATTCAGTAGGTTTCTCCCTGAAAACAATGCAGGGTGGCCTGAAAAGCCTAAATCAGCAGGAATTTGAATGAAAAAATTTTAATAACAAGTGGGAGAAATCATGACTAAAAATCTGTGGGTCATATGGACTTATATTCTTTTCAACCCTATGAGGTGTAAAACAGAGAGAGATTTCATCTCTGATAATCAAAGTATAGAGAATTCACAGAAAGGTATATACTGCACCCTTTGGGGTCTAATTGAATTCGGGAGGTTTCTCCCTGAAAACACTTCCAGTTGGGCTGAAAAGACTAAATGCAGGAATTTAAATGAAAAAAATGTTAATAACAAGTGGGAGAAATCATGACTTAAGATCTGTGGGTTATATGGAATTATATCCTTTCCTACTCCATGAAGTGTAAAACAGAGAGTTTTCAACTGTGACCATCAAAGTACAGAGAATTCACCGAAAGATATACACTGCCCGTTTGGAGTCTGATTGGAGTCCTGATGTTTCTCGCTGAAAACACTGTCTTTGTCCTGAAAGCCCTTAATAGCAGGAATTTGAATGGAAAAAGGGTTAATAACAAGTGGGAGAAATCATGACTTTATATCTGTAGGTGATATGGAATTATATCCTTATCTAACAGGTAGTGTAATACATAGAGAGATTTCCTCTATGATCATGAAAGTACAGAGAAGTCACAGAAAGATATATATTGCAACCTTGGAGTGTGACTGAATTCATGAGGATTCTCGCTGAAAACACTACCTGTTGTCCTGAAAGGCATTAATCAGCAGGAATTACAAAGGAAAAAAGGGTTAATAAATAACAAGTGGGAGAAATCATGACATTATATCTGTGGGTGATATGGACTTATATCCTTTTCTAACACAGGTAGTGTAATACATAGAGAGATTTCATATATGAACATCAAACTACATAGAAGTCACAGAAAAATATATACTGCAAATTTGGTGTGTGACTGAATTCATGAGGTTTCTCGCTGAAAACACTGCCTGTTGGCCTGAAAGGCCTAAATCAGCAGTATTTGAATGAAAAAATTTTAACAACAAGTGGGAGAAATCATTGACTAAAGATCTGTGGGTGATATGGATTTATATCCTTTTCTACTATATGATGTGTAAATCATAGTGAGATTACATCGATGATCATCAAAGCACAGAGAAGTCACACAAAGATATATACTGCACCCTTTGGTGTGTGATTGAATTCAGAATGTTTCTCACTGAAAACACTGCCTGTTGGTCTGAAGGCCTAAATCAGCAGGAATTTAATGAAAAATTATTTAATAACAAGTACTAGAAACCACGACTTAAGATTTTTGGTTGATATGGACTTATATTTTTTGTTACTCCATGTAGTGTAAAACAGAGAGATTTCATCTATAAACATCAAAGTACAGAGAAGTCACAGAAATATATATACTGCACCCTATGGAGACTGATTGAATTAAAGAGGTTTCTCGCTGAAAACACTGTCTCTTTTACAGAAAGTCATTAATCAGCAGGATTTTGAATGAAAAAAGTGTTTAAAACAAGTGGGAGAAATCATAACTTAAGATCTGTGGGTGACATGAACTTATATCCTTCTCTACACCATGAACTGTAAAACATAGAGAGATTTCATCTATGATATTCACAGTACAGACAATTGATAGAAAGATATATATTTCACAGTTTGTAGTCTGATTGAATTCAGGAGGTTTCTCACTGAAGAGAGTTCCTGTTAGAATGTAAGGACTCAACCAGCAGGAATTTGAATGAAAAAAAGGGTTAATACGACTCAGTGAAATCATTATATAAGAACAGTTGGTGATATGGACTTATATCATTTTCTACCCCATGAAGTGTAAAACATAGATTTCATCTATAATAATCATAATACTGAGAAGTCACAGAAAGATATATACTGCACCCTTTGTAGTCTGATTGAATTCAGGAGGTTTCTCACTGAAGAAACTGACTGTTGGCCTGAAAGTCCTAAATCAGCAGGAATTTGAAAAAAAAAAAAAGGATTAATAACAAGTGTGAGAAATCATGACTTAAGATCTTTGGTTGATATGGACTTATATACTTTTCTACTCCACAAAGTATAAAACATAGAGAGATTTCATCTATGATCATCAAAGTACAGATAAGACACAGAAAGATACATGCTGCACTAGTTGGAGGCTGATAGAATTCAGAAGGTTTCTCGCTGAAAACACTGCCTCTTGACATGAAAGGCTAAATAAGTAGGAATTTGAATGAAAAAAGGGTTAATAAAAAGTGGCAGAAATCATGACTTAAGATCTGTGGGTGATATGGATTATCCTTTTCTACCCCATGAAGTTTTCTACACCACGAAGTGTAAAATAGGGAGAGAATTCATCTGTGATCATCAAAGTACAGAGAAGTCACAGAAAGGTATATACTGCACACTTTGGAGTCAAATTGAATTCAGGTGGTTTCTCCCTTAAAACACTTCCCCCTTAAAACACTTCCAGTTGGCCTGAAAGGGTCTAAATCACAGGAATTTGAATGAAAATGGGTTTTAACAAGTGAGAGAAATCATGACTTAAGATGTGGGTGATATGGACTTACATCCTTTTCTACCTCATATAGTGTAAAGTGAGAGATTTCTACTGTAATCATCAAAATACAGGGAAGGTCCATAAAGATATATACTGCGCTATATGGAGTGTGATTGAATTCAGGAGGTTTCTCCTGAAAGCACTGCCTGTTGGCTTGAAAGTGCTAAGTTAGCAGGAATTTGAATGAAAAAAGGGTTAATAACAAGTGGGAAAATCATGACTTAAGATCTGTGGACGATATGGACATTATTCTTTTCTAACCCCATGAAGTGTAAAACATACATTTCTTCTATGATCATCAAAATACAGAGAAGTCACAGAACTTCATCGAGAATGAGAAAGAGTTAATAACAAGTAGGAGAAATCGTGACTTATGATCTGTGGATGATATGGACTATATACTTTTGTACCCGATAAAGTGTAAAACATAGAGAGATTTCATCTATGATCATCAAATACAGAGAAGTCACAGAAAGATATATACTGCACCCTTTGGAGTCTGATTGAATTCAGAATTTTTTTCCCTGTAAACACTGTCTTATTGCCTTAAAGGCTTAAAAAAGAGGAATTTGAATGAATAAAGCGTTAACAACAAGTGAGAGAAATCATGAGTTAAGATCTGTGGGTGATATGGAGTTATGTCCTTTTTTACTCCATGAAGTGAAAAATCATAGAGAGATTTCATCGGTGATCATCAAAGAACAGAGAGGTCACAGAAAGATATATAATGCACTGTTTGAAGTCTGATTGAATTCAGGAGGTTTCTCGATGAAAACAATGTCTGTTGTACTGAAAGTCCTAAATCAGCAGGAATTTTAATGAAAAAATGGTTAATAACAAGTGGGAGAAATCATGACTAAAGATCTGTGGGTGATATGGACTAATATCCTTTTCTACCCATTGTTTGTAAAACATAGAGAGATTTCAGCTATGATCATAACTATAGAGAAGTCACAGAAAGATATATACTCTACCTTTTGTTGTGTGATTGAATTCAGGAGGTTTCTTGCTGAACAATCTGCCTGTTGGCCTGAAAGGCATATGAGTGCCGGAATTTGAATGATAAAAGGGTTAATTCAAGTGGGAGATATCATGAATTAAGATCTCTGAGTAACATGGACTTATATCCTTTTCTACTCCATGGAGTATAAAACATAGAGAGATTTCATCTATGATCATCAAAGAACAGAGTCGTCAAAGAAAGATATATACTGCACCTTCGGTTTAGTAAGAAGTGCTAGAAATCATGAAACATAAGTGCTGGATGTGAGATGACTCATTTTCTACTCTCCTCCCTAATGTGTACAACATGAAGATTATTCTTCTCTAAAGAGCAAAGAACAGACAAGTTGCAGCAAGATATAAAGTTCTCCTTAGGAGCCTGCTTTGTCTCAGCAGCATCCTCACTGAATATGCTGGTAGTTCGCCTGAAAGGCCAAAATCCTCAGGATTTTGAATGAAAACAAGGGTTTGTAATAAGTGCTAGAATTCATGACATTTAAAAGGTAGAGGCGAGATGGACTGGTATTCTCTTCTACTCCTTGAAGGGTACAACAGACAGGGATTTCATCTCTATACATCAAAGTACAGAGAAATTGCAGTAAGATATAAAGTTCTCCTTAGGAGCCTGCTTTGTTTCAGCAGCGTTCTCACTGAATATGCTGGCAGTTCGCCTAAAAGGATGAAATCCTCAGGATTTTCAGTGAAAACAGGGTTTCTAATAAGGGCTAGACATCATGAAGCTTACAGGTGGAAGTGAGTTGAACTGGTATTCACAACTACACCTTATAGTGTACAACATAGAGAGAATTGATCCCCAAACAACAAAGTATAGAGAGAGACATTACAATAAGATATAAACTTCTTCTTTGGAGTGTGTGTGAATACAGGAATTTTACGATGAAAACACAGCCAGTTCTTCAGAAAGGCCGAAATCCGCATATATTGAATGAAAATATGGTTTTGAAATAAGTGTTCCAAATCACAAATCTAAAGAACTGCAAGTGAGATGGAATGGTATTCTATTCCCCGGCTTGAATTGTACAACATGGAGAGAAATGATCCTACACAAGAAAGTACAAAGAAGTTACATTAAGATATAAACCGCGCCTTAGGAGCCTGCTCGTCTTATCAGCGTTCATGCTTAACACGCTGGCAGTTCGCCTGAAGGCCGAAATCCTCAGGAGTTTGAATGAAATCAAGGGTTTGTAATAATTGTTAGATATCATGAAACCTAAGAGGTAGAGGTGAGGTGAACTGCTATTCTCTTCTACTCCTTGAAGCATATACAGACAGGGATTTCATCTCTATACATCAAAGCACAGAGATTTACAGTAAGATATAAACTTCTCCTTTGGAGTCTGTTTGAATTCAGGAGCGTTCTGGCTGAAAACGCTGGCCTTTCACGTGAAAGATGGAAAGCCGCAGGATTTAGAAAGAAACCTCGGTTAAAAAGAAGTGCTAGAAATCATGAAGAATAAGTGCTGGATGTGAGATGGACTCATTTTCTACTCTGTTCCCTAAAGTGTACACCATCAAGAGAATTCATCTCTAAATATCAAAGGACAGACAAGTTCCAGTAAGATAAAAGTTCTCCTTAGGAGCCTGCTATGTTTCAGCAGTGTTTTCGCTGAATATGCTGGCAGTTCTCTTGAAAGGCCGAAATCCTCAGTATTTTCAATGAAAACAGTGTTTGTAATAAGTGCTAGACATATAATAAGCTCCTTTGATGTCTTTGGATTCAGAAGCCTTCTGGCTGAAAAAACTGGAAGTTCACCCTAAAGGATGACACATGCAAGAATTTGAATGAAATAAGTGTTAATATCAAGTGCTAGATCATCATGACTTAAGAACTGGAGGTGAGATGGACATATATCCTTTTTTACTCCATGAAGTGTAAAACATAGAGAGATTTCACTTATGATCATCAAAGTAAGGGAATTTCCATAAAGATATAAAATGCACACTTTGGGCCCACCTTGCCCATGCCCAGGTTAGTTAGCTGCTGCAGGACACCCACACCAGTTCCAGGCCCCTGGGAGGGAACCCTTCACTGGGCTGCCACCTCCGCCATCCCTGGGAGCCAAGCCCCGCCGCCAGGCTCCTCTGGAAACCCGCCCACCTTGCCCACGCCCAGGTTAGTTAGCTGCTGGAGATCACCCGTGCCGGTTCCAGGCCCCTGGGAGGGACCCCCTTGCCATGCCGCCACCTCCGCCATACCTGGGAGCCAACCCCCACCACCAGGCTCCTCTGGAAACCCACCCACTTTGCCCACGTCCAGGTTAGTTAGCTGCTGGAGGTCACCTGCACCGGTTCCAGATCCCTGGGAGGGACCCCCTCGCTGTGCCGCCACCTTTGGCATCTCTGGGAGCCATCCCTGCCGCCAGGATCCTCTGGAAACCCGCCCACCTTGCCCACACCCAGGTTAGTTAGCTGCTGGAGGTCACCCGCAAAGATTCCAGGCCCCTGGGAGGGACCCCTCGCCATGCCGCCACCTCCGCCATCCCTGGGAGACAACCCCCTCTGCCAGGCTCTTCTGGAAACCCACACACCTTGCCCACACTCAGGTTTGCTGCTGGAGGACACTGGCACCGGCTCCGAAGCGGCGCTTTTAACATGCCACTCTCAACAAAAGATAGATCAACAAAACAGCAACTACACAAAGAAACAAAAGCTTTAAAGGAAGAGCTAGACCAAATGGACTTAATAGCTTTATACAGGACACTACACGCCCAAGGAAAAGAGTACACTTTTTTTTCAAATGCACATGGTTCTTTCTCTAAAATAGATCACATACTAGGCCACAAGCCAAACCTGAACAAGCACACAAAGATTAAAATAATACCAACATTTTTCTCTGATCATAAAGGCATCAAATTAGAAATGAACAATAAGAAAATAAGGAGAGTAAACACTGCATGGAGACTGAACAACAGGCTTCTGGAATATCACTGGGTAAAAGAAGAAATCAAAGAAGAAATTAAAACCTACATGGAAGCAAACAACAATGACGACAAAACGTTCCAAAAGTGTGGGACGCAGCAAAAACAGTACTACGAGGAAAGTTCATAGCAATACAGGCCCAAACAAAAAGGATTAAAACAGCCCAGAGAAATACTCTAATCTCCCAACTTGAGGACTTAGAAAAAGAGCAACCAAAATAACCAAAACCCAGCAGAAGACAAGAAATAATAAAAATAAAAGCGGAGATTAATGAAAAATAAAAAAGACCATCGAGAAGATAAACAAAACCAAAAGCTGGGTCTTCGAAAAAATAAATAAAATGGACAAGCCCCTGGCAAGGCTTACAAAGAAGAGAGAAAACTCAAAAAAAAAAAAACAGGATCATAAACGAAAACGGAGATATTACATCTGACCCAGCAGAAATCCAAAAGATAATAAGAGACTACTACGAACATCTATACGCAAGCAAATACAGCAACCTGGAAGAGATGGACAAATTCCTGGAACAATACAGTCATCCAAAATTGAACAAAGAAGAAACAGAAAACTTAAACAGGTCAATCATAAGCAGTGAAATTGAGGCAGTCATCAAAACTCTCCCTAAAAACAAGAGCCCAGGTCCTGATGGTTTTACAAATGAGTTCTACCAAACATTGAAAGAGGAACTAAAACCGGTACTATTAAAACTCTTTCAAAAAATTGAGAAAGAAGGAAAGCTACCAAATGCCTTCTATGAAGCAAACATTACACTAATTCCAAAACCAAATAAAGATAGTGCAAAGAAAGAAAACTACAGACCAATCTCCCTAATGAACACAGATGCAAAAATTCTAAACAAAATCCTGGCAAACCGAATCCAACACTGCATAAAAAGGATCATCCATCATGACCAAGTGGGATTCATCCCAGGGGCACAGGGATGGTTCAACACTCGAAAATCAATCAACATAATCCACCACATCAACAAAGAGAAGAACAAAAACCATATGATCATATCAATAGATGCGGAAAAATCATTCGATAAAGTTCAGCATCCTTTCATGATGAAAGCCCTGGAATAAATTGGTATAAAAGAAACATACCTAAACATAATAAAAGCTATATACGACAGACCCACAGCAAATATCATCCTCAATGGGGAAAAACTGAAACCATTCCAATTAAGGTCCGGAACCAGGCAAGGATGCCCATTCTCTCCACTCCTTTTCAACATAATTCTGGAAGTCCTAGCAAGGGCAATAAGACAAGAGAAATACATAAAAGGAATCCAAATAGGGAACGAAGAAATAAAGTTATCATTATACGCGGATGATATGATTCTCTATGTAGAGAACCCAGAAAAATCAACAGAAAAACTGATTGAAATAATAAACCGATTTGGTAAGGTAGCTGGATACCAAATCAACACGGAAAAATCAACAGCATTCATATGTGCAAAGAATCAATCAGAAGAAGAAGAAATTAGAAAAAACACCCCATTTACCATTGCATCAAAGAAAATCAAATACCTGGAAATTAACCTAACAAAAGACGTAAAAGACCTATACAAAGAAAACTATAAAACATAGTTAAAAGAAATAGAAGATGATGTAAAAAAATGGAAAGACATTCCCTGTACATGGATCGGAAAAATCAACATTATCAAAATGGCTATACTACCAAAGGCCATCTACAGATTCAATGCAATTCCAATAAAGATCCCAATGATATATTTTAAAGAGCTAGAACAAAAATTACTGAAATTCATATGGAACAACAAAAGACCCCGAATAGCCAAAACCCTATTGACAAACAGAAGAGAGAATGGAGGTATTACTATTCCAGACTTCAAACTGTACTACAAAGCCATAATACTTAAAACAGCATGGTACTGGTACAAAAACAGACAAACAGACCAATGGATCAGAATTGAATATCCAGA